>ML271413.1:1841-13073 GCA_005239495.1 Nicotiana undulata | reverse complement strand
GTGCGGACATACCCTCGCACCTGCGCCCCAGCCCACATCTGCATCTCATTGGCCGCTTATGCGACTCCGCACCTGCGGCCATAGCCTGGCAGGTGCGAGGGTATGTCCGCACCTGCGAGGGCGCAGATGTGCGGTCACACCAGACGCCAGCAACTTCAGCCCTTTTTCGAACTTCAAATTTGATCCGTTAACCACCCGGAATGCACCCGGGAACCTGTACAATTACACCAACCTGTTCCAAAACATACTGTGTACTTGCTCGAGCCCTCAAATCACATCAAATAACATCGAAACAACAAATCGCTCCCCGATTCAATTTTCATAAACTTAGGAATTGCAAACTTCTACATTCGATGTCGAAACCTATCAAATCACGTCCGATTGACCCCAAATTTTGCACACAAGTTATATTCGGCATTACAGACCTGTTACAACTTTCGGAATCGCATTCCGACCACGATATCAAATTTCCTCTTCCGGCCGGATTTCTCAAAAAACCTTCAAATTTCTATCTTTAGCCAAATGACCCTAAAATAACCTACGGACATCCGAATTCACTTCCGATCGCGCCCCCAACTCCAGAATCACCACACGGAGCTATACCAAGACTCGGAATCCCAAACGGACATCTATATCACTGAAATGTCTTTCAACCCAGACTTCTAAAATTCCCTCTAAAATGCTGACTCCCACAATATACGCTGAAATGCTCCCGGTTATCCAAAACCCGATCCGAACATACACCCAAGTCCGAAATCATCATACGAACCTGCTGGGACTTTCGAATCTCGATTCCGAGGTCGTTTACTCAAAATTCCAATCTTAGTCAATTCTTCCAACTTAAGGCTTCCGAAAAGAGAATTTTTCTTTCCAAATTGACTCTAAACTTCCCGGAATTCAATCTTGACCACACCTACAAGTCATAATACCTGAAATGAAGCTGCTCATGTCTTCAAACCGTTGAACGACGCACTAGAGCTGAAAATGACCGGTCGGGTCGTTACAAAGGTATTGGGGTGAACTCAAGAGATTGATAGCCCTAATAAAAGGGTAGAAACTAGGGATAGTGACACCCGACGTGAGCCATATCATTCGATTTGTTGAAACACCCAATTGTACTTGAGAAGGCTAATTCAGGCAAAGTCACCCAAATTACCGAGAGGTATTGGGTGAGCAATTTAGTATGAGGTTATGTCATTCACCCACAATCCACAAGGTTATCCTCGATTTTAGACCCCATTAGTCACTCGCCTAAGAGTAAGTTGTAACCCTAGCGCCTTTAATTACTTGAGAAAATCCACAAAAAAATTGTAGTTAGCGAGATAATATTCCCTTTTAGAATTACTTTAGTATAAATACAAAACTCTTATTGATGAGAAGTGCAATTAAGAACTTGATACACCACTAGGTTAAGTATAAATTGCACTCCCATATACATAACTCCCTGTGGAAATTTATCCGGACGCGTTCGGCTAAAAGTTGCTTCGACCCCTTCCATGCTACTCTGTAGTGGTATAGGTTGGCGTCGATCACAAGGGTACGAACCTTGTAGGGGGCTTGGTAAAAACCTTCAAGGTATCTCCAAGCCAATACAGTTGAAACGCCATGGCACAACCTTTGGGCTGGGATATCATTACACCTGGCAGGAATACGATGATTGGTAACCACCATGGCGTGGTCCATACTACCCTCTTGAGAAACACGTTCCGCACTTAAGTCAGAACTTCCATCAGGGCAATATCTTATGTGGATCAGAGGAAGAAGAAGTATTGGCAGCATTGAAGAATTTGTCATTGGAAGATGATGATATGGACTGTTGTGTGATCATCGAGGAGGAGGAGGAGGAAGGCCCTACCATCAAAGCTGTGGAGAGGGGATCATTCCTCAAGAACTGGAATGTTAGACCATCAAGGGCCCGACGAGTCCCGGGGTAGCAAGGCTGAATAACATTGTTTACTTTTTCTAAAAAAAATGATTTCCACTTTTGCATTTTTCTTTTGTCTTAAATAATATTTTCAGTTCTCCAAAAACATTATTTGAGTTATTGAAAATCATTTTGTTTGACTCTATAAATGGCTCGATGTTTTATTATTACTACTTTTCTCTCCTATTTTTATCCCTACAACATTACTATTTCCTATCATGATGAACATCCAACTGTGACATGTAATGAGACAACGCAACAAAATGACAGTGATTCAGAAGAAATAGAAGTAGAGAATGTAATACCTGAAGAGATCGTCAGAGAAGTAGAGAATTTTGAGAACAAGCCCAAGTACAACGTGGACGAGATCGAGATAGTCAACTTAGGAGATTCTAAAATCGTCAAAGAAACCCGCATAAGCATCCATTTGTCACCATCAGGGAAAGAGGAATACACTCGGTTCTTGAAAGAATATGAGGATATCTTTGCATGGTCATACGCCGATATGACCGGATTGAGCACATCCATAGTGGCCCACAAGTTGCCTACAAATCCAATGTGCCCACCGGTAAAGCAGAAACTCAGGAAATTCAAGCCAGATATGAGCCTGAAAATCAAGGAGGAAGTTACTAAGCAGATAAAAGCCAAGGTCCACATGGTAGTTGAATATATAACCTGGTTTGCCAACATTGTTCCTGCTCCGATGAAGGATGGAAAAGTCAGAGTCTGTGTTGATTATCGGGATCTCAATAGAGCAAGCCCAAAGGATGATTTCCCGCTGCCGAATATACACATTCTGATCGACAACTGTGCCAAGCATGAACTCCAATCCTTTGTAGATTGCTTTGCAGGTTACCATCAGATTTGGATGGATGGAGAAGACGCCGAGAAAATAACTTTCATTATACCGTGGGGAGTGTGCTGCTACAAAATGATGCCATTCGGTCTAAAGAATGTTGGGGCCACCTACATGAGGGTCATGACAACTATTTTTCATGACGTGATACAAAAAGAGATAGAGGTATATATGGATGATGTCATCATTAAATCCAAGAAGGCCACATATCACATAGCAGACTAGAGGAAATTCTTCGACCGACTGCGGAAGTACAACTTGAAGCTAAACGCCGCAAAGTGTGCATTTGGGGTTCCTACCGGAAATCTGTTAGGATTTATCGTCAGTCGCCAGGGAATAGAGTTGGACACGTCAAAGGTAAAATCCATCCAAGAATTACCACAACCAAAAAGAAAGAAAGATGTGATGAGTTTCCTAGGACGCCTTAACTATACCAGCCGCTTCATAGCACAGTCCACAGTAATATACGAGCCGATTTTCAAAATGCTAAAGAAGGACGCTGCAACCAGTTGGATCGAGGATTGTAAAAAGGCTTTTGACAAAATCAAGGAATACTTGTCCACACCACCAGTCTTAGTCCCGCCGGAGCCTGGTAGACCACTGCTACTCTACCTTGCAGTGTTAGACGGAGCTTTTGGTTGCATTCTGGGATAGCATGACGAGACAGGGAGAAAGGAACAAGCCATCTATTACTTGAGCAAGAAGTTCACTCCTTTTGATGCACAATACTCTCTTTCTAGAACATACTTGCTACACTCTAACCTGGATAGTTCAGAAGTTAAGGCATTACTTATGTGCTTATACTACATATCTCATATCGAGAATGGATCCCTTGAAATACATCTTTCAGAAGCCCATACCTACTAGGAAGATGGCCAAGTGGTAAATCTTGTTGAGTGAATTTGACATCATCTATGTAACTCTGAAGGCAATCAATGGCTAATCACTGGCATACCACCTTTCTGAAAATCCTATGGGAGGAGAATACAAACCCTTGAAGACGTATTTTCCTAATGAAGAGATATCATTCATAGGAGAAAACATTGCTGAAGCCTACGATGGTTGGAAAATGTTTTTGACGGAGCTGTGAACTTCAAAAGAGTCGATATGGTAGCCGTCTTGGTATCAGAAACTGGTAAGCATTATCAAGTGTCTGCCAAACTAAGATTCCCCTACACTAACAACATTGCAGAATATGAAGCTTGCATATTAGGTTCAACATGGTTGTTGATATGAACATTCAGGAACTGCTGGTGATCGACGATTCAGGTTTGTTTGTGCACCAGGTACAAGGAGTGGGCTACCCAGAATTCCAAGATACTACCTTATCTGCATCATGTGCAAGAAATGAAGAAGAGGTTCACAAAGATAGAATTCCGGCATGTCCCCAGAATTCATAATGAATTTGCAGATGTGTTGGCTACCTTGTCATCAATGATACAACACCCAGACAAGAACTTCATCGATCCCATTCTAGTAAGGATCCATAATCAGCCGCCATATTGTGCTTACGTTGCATAGGAAACAGAAGGAAAACCTTGGTTCCATGACATCAAAGAGTATTTAGCAAAAGGAGAATACCCGTAGCATGCAAACCATACTCAGAAACGCATGCTTCAGAGGTTGTCCAATCACTTCTTCCAGAGTGGAGGAACCCTATATAGAAGAAATCTTGATTTGGGACTGTTAAGGTGTGTTGATGCAAAGGAGGCTTCTAAATTGCTCGAAGAGATACATGTCGGAACTTGCGGCCCATACGTGAACGACTTTGTCTTGGCCAAGAAGATCCTCAGGGTCAGCTACTTTTCGATTACCATGGAAACAAACTACATCTGGTATATTCAGAAGTGCTACCAATGTCAGATACATGCAGACATGATATGAGTACCGCCGAACGAGCTTAATGAAACAAGCTTACCTTAGCCATTTTCTTCTTGGGGAATAGATGTAATTGGTCCAATCGATCCCACCGCCTCAAATGGGAACATGTATATTTTAGTAGCCATCGACTACTTCACTAAATGAGTTGAAGTTGCATCACACAAAGCTGTGACCAAGAAGGTCGTTGCCGATTTTGTTCGCGACCGAATTGTTTGTCGATTTGGGGTTCCAGAGTCCATCATCCCTTACAATGCGTCTAATATCAATAGTCATTTAATGAAATCCATATGTGAGACTTTTAAAATCAAGCACAAGAATTCCACAACATACAGGCCTCAAATGAATGGCGTCGTAGAAGCTGCCAACAAAAGCATCAAGAAGATACTAAGGAAAATGGTAGAGAATCACAAACAATGGCACGAGAAACTACCATTCACCTTACTGGGATACCGTACCACAGTCCGTACATCAACCGGGGCAACCCCCTATCTGCTGGTTAAGGGTACCAAAGATGTCATTCCCGTCGAGGTGGAAATTACTTCCTTGAGAATCATACAAGAAGCCGAACTCAGCGACGCAGAATGGATAAGAAGTTTCTATGAGCAACTAGCCCTTATAGACGGAAAGAGGATGAATGCAGTATGTCACGGTTAGCTTTATCAGAACAGAATGTCTAGAGCCTTCAACAAAATGGTGAAGACAAGACAGTTCGCACCGGGGCAACTGGTGCTGAAAAAGATCTTTCCACATCAAGATTAAGCCAAAGGAAAATTCTCTCCCAGTTGGCAAGGTCCCTACAAGGTTCACAGAGTACTGACAGGAGGAGCACCTATACTCGTAGAGACGGACGGGGAAATTTTGCCAAAGCCGATCAACTCAGATGCAATCAAGAGATACTATGTGTAAACCATTTATGCTTCTTCATATGATGTAAATTGAACTACGCTCGACCTAATTTCATTTTAAGAGGGGATACGTAGGCAGCCTTGGGGGTTCGATCACAATTCAATAAAAATGCTATTTCCCCCACAATTAGATGCTACGGCAGAATTTTGAGGAGGACCCTCATAATTCCGAAGCAAGTTCAGGCAACCGCATCATATGGAACGGTCAGAAAGGTCATCTAGTTATCTGGGACAGAATCTTGAGGAGGACCCTCAAAATTCCACGGCAGAAGAAGTCGCAATGTCTTTGATTGTATCACAACTACTGGTTCATCTAATTAATTTCTAAACTATATACTATTATGTCTTTTCAAAACTATGCACATATGCTTTTGAAAAAAGAAACTTTGCTTTAGCAAATGCTACCCTAATAGCTTGAACAATTTCTTCAGACAAAGTAGAGCAAATCGAGCAAGCAAAGGCACGAACCAACCTCCCCCGCAAAACTCACAAATTTTCTTTGGATACAGGACTATATGATCATGACAAACACCGTCACAACAACAAAATTACTATGCATAAAACACATCGTCAGCTAAGAATACTGCACTCTTACTCTTCACTTTGCATTGGACTAAGAATTGTCCCGAACCTTGCATGAGGCTAAGCCCGGCCTCCCTACTTGCATAAGGCTAAGCACTGCCTTCTCTTTGCATGGGACTAAGCAATGTCTCAAATCTTGCATGAGGTTAAGCCCTGCCTCCCTAATTGCGTAAGGCTAAGCACTGCCTTATCTTTGCATGGGACTCAGCACTGTCCTGAATCATGTATAAGGCTAAGCCTCTCTATTTGCACAAGGCTAAGCATTGCCTTCACTTTGCATGCGACTAAGCACTGTCCCGGATCTTGCATGAGGCAAAGCCCTGCCTCCCTACATGCATAAGGCTAAGCACTACCCTCTCTTTGCATAGGACTAATCACTATCCCGAATCTTGAATGAGGCTAAGCCCTGCCTCTCTACTTTCACAAGGCTAAACACTGCCTTCCTTTTGCATGAGGGATAAGCACTGTCCCGAATCTTGCATGAGGCTAATCCCCGCCTCCCTATTTGCATAAGGCCAAGCACCGCCTTGTCTTTACATGGGACTAAGCACTGTCCCATACTCTTGCATCTGACTAAGCACTGTCCCGAACCTTGCATGAGGCTACGCCTTGCCTCCCACTTGCATAAGGCACTGCCTTCTATTTGCATGGGACTAAGCACTGTCCCGAATCTCACACGAGACTAAACATTGTCTCTTTTGAATTGTTCTCCTCTC
This sequence comes from Nicotiana undulata, assembly GCA_005239495.1. Classification (NCBI taxonomy): domain Eukaryota; kingdom Viridiplantae; phylum Streptophyta; class Magnoliopsida; order Solanales; family Solanaceae; genus Nicotiana; species Nicotiana undulata. Next base: position 6,209 of record ML271413.1, on the reverse strand, counting down.
TCGGGCTAAGCTCTTCCCTCAACCTCACACAAGACTAAGCCCTGTATTGTTGCTTCTAGCATCATGCCTCTGCACCTCATGACCTGAAATATAGCCAACTTGTCCGAAGGCGTCATAGTCTGAAGGCACCATACTTATAGCCGGAAGACACCATGCCATGGCCTGAAGATCTCTCAAACTTGCACATCATTATTCAAAGGCATCATGGTTCGGAGGAACCATTCTCATGGCCCAAGTTCCGTGTGAGAGTTTCCTAAAATCAAGTGGTACTTACTTGATTTTGTCCTGTTAATTATTCATGATGACCTTAATTGATTGGTTAACTGATTTTCATACCTTATTTGTGTGTAATTGATTTTCATACCATATTTTTTCTACTCTATCATATGCTATTTAAACCCTTTATTTGTTCTGATTTCAAAAACACTAACGCGCTTTACAACTTCTTTACTGAAACACTTTTACAACTTAAAAAACTCTCTGCTCTCAAAAGTCTAAAGCTCTTTCTATTGTCCTGCTTTCTGTACTGTGTGGTCGGCTGAAAGCTGAGGCTAGATTCTCTGGATTCAAATCGCCATTGCATTCCTGGTTACTCTCTTCTCAATTTTTATGCTTTAACTCTTGTTATCCTATTTTGTTCTGTGTGCTTATTTGGTTAGTTCATTTCAAAATCTCAGCATGCTTCTATTTTCTATATGACTATATGATTCAACTTAGTGATAATGTTAAACTAAGTTATTTCCAATAATATGGAACCCTGTCTAATTCAGTTGTATGTTCCATATTCTGAGCAATACTAGATACTGCAAGCATGTAATATGTTGTTAATTATGTCTGTTAGTTCAAGTTTCCTTTCTTTTGTGATTACTTTAAATACTGGTATGGGAATCTAGTCTGAACAAATACCAACCTGCTTGAGCCATGTGCTGAACATGAATTTTGTTTGTTTCTAGGTGCAGTTCAGTTTGCAGTCCTATAATCTGAATTTGTTTGCTCTGAAAATTAGTTATTTTCTAAACTTGTCCCCTTACCCCCTATGTACTAGTTTTAAAACTTCTACTCTTAGTTACTTAAGCTCCTACCACCCCAATGTGAGCACTGCCTAGGGTCCTTGAGACTCATCCAAACTCTGACACATTGGGGCTGCTCTTCCAACCTTTTATCAATTGTTTCTTTAAGTGTGGTCCTATTGTGAGCCTTGCCTGGGGTCCCTGAGGCTCTTGGGAACTTTGATACACTAGGAACCTAATTCTATGTGCCATGGATGGATCCTCCATTATGCTTCAGAGTTACTATGGTTAAAGGCCTGATTCCCAGGTTTATATTGGGCCTATGAAGGCTCCCTATAGTGTAAGAATATTGCTTTGTAATTTACTTATTCTTGGCTGTAATAATCTCTGTAATAAACAGATCTGGGGCTTATTAGTAAAATCAGGGGGGTTTCTTATATCTTTGTTAAACTTGGGTAGAAATCTTGCCTATAGGTTTATTTTGTTGATTAAATCGTTTGAATTCCATTATCTATTTAGAGATCCCGCCTATAGGATTTTCTAACTATCTGATTCCGTATTTTATACTTGCACATTAGAAATCCTGTTTATAGACCCCTTGCATTAGAAATCATGTCCATAGGATCCATGCATATTTTATAACTTACATGCATTAGTAAAAATATCTATATGATCTTATTTTGTTTGAATATTAACCATCCTGGCAAGTTGTTTAAAATTCTGCCCACATTCAACTTAGATACCACACCTACAGGAGATATAAAAATCATTTTTTCAATTTAGATACCATATCTATAAGATATAAAAAATCAGTTTCAATTTAGATACCATGCCTATAGGAATAAACGGAATCAGTTTCAAGACCTAAAAATCACGTCTAGGTCTTAACTCATATATATTTAAACTAAGAGATATCATGTCTATAAGGACTTAACTCAACCAGCACTTAGAAATCATGTTCCTAGGAGTTAAATCAATTCTTCAAATTAGAAAACATGCCTATAGGATCTAAAAGAGATAAAACTTGTTTTTTATGAGTTAAAATCAGTAACTCAGTTAGAAACCATGTTATACGTCTGTAACTAAATAAGTTGTAGAAACCATGCCTATAGGATTCTGTCAATCAGTTATGAGTTTGATCAATTTCGGGTTATCGCCTAGGCAAATCTATAGGGTTACTGATGATTCTAGGCCTAAAGTTGTGATATCTTACTGCCTGATAATGCCCAGATTCAAAGCTTCATAAAACAAGCAGGTCCCGATGCTCGCCTTAATAAACTGCTTCTTTATATTATGTTCTACTAATCTAGACATCCTGCCTATAGGATTCCTAATCAACAATGTTTGCTGATTTAATTGCGTGCATATGTTGTCTACTTGTGAAGGTCAATGCGAGCCCCCTATTTGTTATTTACATGAAGTCCTATCTGAATTAATGTTTGTCACTTAGCTTTTCTCATGTTAAGCAACACAGGTCAGTTTAGAACCACCCTAATTAAAGGTCCTAAATACCTCTAGAACCATAGGTAAGGGACGAGTAGTGCACGCATAAGAAACGAGTTAGAAGATATTAGAACGCTTAGGTAATAACTGAAAGATAGTACTTGGGTATTAAAGGAGATGATGACCCGTGCGCTAATACAAGGAGTAGCACCCCAACTTGGGGAGGTTACAAAGTATTGCATGGAATGATCCTATAGGCTAAAAATCCTAGGACCTCTTAAATATTTCTTAAAGTAATGTATAGTTATCCAATTGCTTTATTTTCCTTTAAGACTAATTCGCTTAATTAAGTTCGGCCGGGACCCACCGTTGTGGACCTCGAGGGGTGCCTAACACCTTCCCTTCAAGGCAATTTTGAGCCCTTACCCGATCTCTGGTAATGCAAACTAGTTTCATGAGATAACTACCCTAGGTTCCCTAACACACCTTCATTCGTTAGGTGGCTACTCTTCAAATCTCTTACCTCATCCCAAAAGGAACAGAGTTGTCTCAGAAATGTCGAAACCCGATTTTGCGAGGATAAGGGGGTGTGACAGACGCGACCTCTCAAGACACACTATAACGTAAATCATAGTTCAGACCATGAAGGAACCTCTCCCTCTGAGTGCGAGCCAACCATATAGCTTCGCCTGCAAAATAGGTAAATCTTATCTCGTACTGGGTTACAGTTATACCCTCTTAGTGTAGCTTCTCAAACTCCCTACTTAAATCTTCTCTATGAGTTTGTGGGACAAACTTCTCTTAGAAGAAAAATGAGAACTCATGCCATGTAAGTAGCGCTGTGCCAGTTGGCCTGCCTATCTCATAATCTCACCACCATCTGTTGGTTCCCCCTATCAGCGAAAATATAGTGAAAGAAACTCCACTGCTATCAACAATACATGTTGTGTGAAGAATTAGATTACACCCGTCCTGAAAATCCTGAGCATCCGCTGGCTCTATTCCTCTGAACTCAGGCGAATCAAGCTTTCTAAACCTTTCCAGCTGTCACGACCTGAAACCCGGTTCACGTCGTGATGGCACCTAACGGCGAGGTTAGGCAAGCCAACATATGAATCCTTAGGAGATACTACCCCAGAACTCGATATTCCGGTTATTTACAATTTATAACAAATATAATGCGGAATATAACAGCGATATGAGGTCAGGCCCTAGATACCAACTGAACCACAACTAGGCCAAATATATACAACCACGAAACCCAACATAACTACAACAAGTGTGTGCCAGGACTAGTGTCACAGTGTCAACGGGCGGCTACATAGATACAACAACTGAAATATATATATACAAAAATACAAGCCGCAGTCTGGAACAAAAGACTGAGCAAAATGAAACTAGAAGGCTCCAGAGGTGCTGTCAGGATGACGCCAAGAAGACAGCTCACCGTATGGAGCGACACCGCGATCAATATCTATCAGCAGACGGTCGACCAGACGGACCAGCTTCAAGACCTGCACAATCAAGTGCAGAAAAGAAAAAGAAAGTGCAGCATGAGTACATATAAACAAATATGTAACAGTGAGTATCCCGTCTAAACTCGTAAATAGTAGTGACGAGAGGTAGAATATAAACTCACTAAGGTCCGATACATAATAAAATAAGGTACATGCCGAGCAATAAATCATGTGAGAAAATACAGCAAGTATATGGACATGTAATCAACAAACAGGTAACTAATCTCAAACATAGCCTTTCTATGTAAGCTAATCATATGTATCACTTGTTTTCTTTCTCATTATATGAAATGTCTTATCTTATTATCTCAATTATTAACTTACCAGTACTCAGTATCGTTTCTCAACTAACCATCGCACGATCCCAACTCAATGCAAATGCTTATGTATGTATGTAT
>ML271412.1:26812-95578 GCA_005239495.1 Nicotiana undulata | reverse complement strand
TTTGTCTTGGGCGAATACCTTAAGTTTATATAGGGTTTGGGGCTTAAAATCCCGTGTTTTGTACTTAAGTCCCTGAAGTTTACGCGTTCTGCCGCGGTCGCACCGCGGTTACGCCAGGACCGCGGCCAAACAGGCTCTCTGAATCTGCGGCTGCTTCCTACCGCGGTTGCACCGCGGCCGCGCCTGGACCGCGGCAGGCCTATTTCAACTCTGCTTTTGCATATTACTTGGTGCACTTTGTGGGTATTATTTGATTGGCCTCTTTTTTTCCGTAATTGACTCCAAAAATGTTCCAACGTCCTTTTATTGTGATATTTCAACTGCAATGCACGAAAAGCACTAATCAGAGCATATTGTTATCGATATTTACATAAAAATGATACAAAATGTGGTTCCTAAGGGGCCTAATTATAGTCAAATTCACCTATTATCAGTTCGCAGATGCGTTGGCCACTCCATCTTCCATAATACAACACTCAAACAAGAATTTCATCGATCCTATTCCAGTAGGGATCCATAATCAGCCAGCGTATTATGATCATGTTAAAGAAGAAACTGATGCGAATTTGTGGTTCCATGACATCAAAGAATACTTGGCAAAAGAAGAACCCTCGGAACACGCAAATCATACTCAGAAACGCACACTCCGAAGATTATCCAACAATTTCTTCCAAATTGGAGGAATTATGTATAGAAGGACTCGAGATCTAGGATTATTACGGTGTGTCGACGCCAAGGATGCATCCAAATTGCTCGAAGAGATACATGTCGTAACTTGAGGACCACACATGAATGGCTCTGTTTTAGCTAAGAAGATATTAAGAGCAGGATATTTTTGGATGACTACGGAAACGGACTGCATCAGGTATGTCCAAAGGTGTCATCAATGCCAAGTACATGCGGATATGATACGATTTCCACCCAATGAACTCAATGCAACAAGTGCACCTTGACCTTTCTACACTTGGGGGATGGATGTCATTGGTCCAATCGAACCCACCGCTTCAAATGGGCTCAGGTTCATTCTAGTAGCCATAGACTATTTCACAAAATGGGTTGAAGCCGCAGCTTACAAGGTTGTAACTAAGAAGGTCGTCGCAGATTTCATTAGGGATTGTATCATCTGTCGATTCGGGGTACCAAAATCAATTATCACCGACAATGTCGCCAACCTCAAAAGTGATTTAATGAGATCCATGTGTGAAACCTTCAAGATTAAGCATAAGAATTCCACAACATACAGGCCTCAAATGAATGGAGTTGTGGAAGCCGCCAACAAGAACATCAAGAAGATATTAAGGAAAATGATAGATAATAACAAACAATGGCACGAGAAATTACCATTTGCCTTATTGGTATATCGTACCACAGTTCGCACATCAAACGAGGAAACTCCCTATTTGTTGGTCTATGGTACTGAAGCTGTTATTCCCGCTGAAGTAGAAATTCCTTCTTTGAGAATCATAAAAGAGGCCGAACTCAGTGATGCGGAATGGATACGAAGTCGTTATGAACAACTGGCTCTCATTGACGGGAAAGAATGAATGCGGTGTGTCACGGTCAACTTTACCAGAACAGAATGTCCAAAGCCTTCAACAAAAAGTCCAGGCCTAGATAATTCACACCGGGGCAGCTGGTGCTAAAACGGATCTTCCCGCATCAAGATGAATCCAAAGGGAAATTTTCACCCAATCGGCAAGGAACCTACATGGTTCATAGAGTACTAACAAGAGGAACACACATACTTGGAGAAATGGATGGAGAAGTTTGGCCAAAACCTATCAACTCAAATGTAGTTGAGAGATACTATGTTTAGATTGTTTACATTTCTTCATATGATGTAACTGAACTACGCTTGACATGGTTCCCATTTAAGAGGGGAAACGTAGGTAGCCATGTGGGTTCTGTCACATCTCAATAAAATCTTCATTTTACCATGGCCAAAAACTGGGGCAGAAAGCAAGTTCAGTCGACTTCGTCATATGTAGAACAGTCAAAGAATTGCTTTTAAACTGGGGTAGAATTTTGAGGAGGACCCTCAAAGTTCTAAAGCAAGGAGGTCGTAATGTCTCTAAAATATGTCACGGTCATTGGTTCATCTAGGTTGCTTGATATTGCATACTGCTATATTTTAAAATAACTACATTCATCAAATACACACATATTTTCTCGAAAACTTTATTTTTATGAACCACTAGAGGCTGCCCAGGGTAACTCAAAACGGGATCTCAAGACGGGAGCACAGACAAAGCAGAAGACAAAAGCGTGAACCAACCTTCACCCACAAAACTCATAATTTTTCTTTGGATGCAGGCATAGTAAGGCAATAATATCTGCAGACGCATCAGGTCACTACCTTCAAGATAACAAATTATCTATCACAATCACCTCCAGCTAAGAAATACTTTACTATCGCTCATCGTTTTATTTATATGAGGATAAGCATTGCCTTCCTAATTGCATAAGGTTAAGCTCTGCCTTTCCTCGCACGAGACTAAGCACTGTCTCCTCTCCTTGCATGAAGTTAAGCATTGCCTCCCTAATTGCATAAGGCTAAGATCTGCCTTTCCTTGCATGAGACTAAGCACTGTCTCCTCTTCTTGCATTAGGCTAAGCATTGCCTCCCTAACTACATAAGGCTAAGCATTGACTTCCTTTGCATGAGACTAAGCATTGTATCCTATTTGCTTGAGGCTATGTCCTGCCTCCTCAATTGCATAATGCTTTCCTTGCATCGATACTAAGCATTGTCTCCTCTTCTTGCATGAGATTAAGCATTGTCTCCTATTTGCATGAGGCTAAGCATTGCCTCCTCAACTACATAAGGCTAAGCACTGCCTTTCCTTGCATCGAGACTAAGCATTGTCTCCTTTTCTTGCATGAGGCTAAACATTGCCTCCCTAATTGCAAAAGACTAAGCTCGTCCTTTCCTTGCATCGAGACTAAGAACTGTCTCCTCTTCTTGCATGAGGCTAAGCACTGCCCCCCTTAATTGCCTAAGGCTAATCATTGCCTTGTCCTTGCATAAGACCAAATGATATCTCCATTATGTTATTTAAGACCTAGCACTATCTCATATTCGCTCGGGGATAAGCATTTCCCCAATCTTACACAAGACTAAGCTCTGTCTTGTTTTACTTCGCACACGACCGAGAATCATATCTTTGCATCTCATGGGCTGAGACATCACCATTTTTTCCAAAGGCGTCATAGTCCGAAGGCATCATCAACATAGCCGGAAGACACCATGCCATGGCCTGAGGATCTCTCAATATTGCACATCATTACTCAAAGGCATCTTGGTTCAGAGGCACCATTTTTCATGGCCCGAGGACATCATTTCATGTCCTGTGAATCCCTTATTCCATGATTCATGGCCCAGGATGTCATGGTCCAAGGACATCATTCTCACAGTCCAAAGACAACTTTCACTATCCAAAGGGAATTTGCATCATGTTTAATTTCTCGCAGTAATCCATATATACTTGCATGCATCGTGTTTTAAGTTTTTCATGTAATCCAGGAAGTAACCGTTCTCCTAACGGGAGAAATCTTTGCTCCGGTTTCCGTTCAATGTTCAGATCCTGCAATTATTTCAAACGCAACCAACCACCATCAATTACCCACTTTTACTTGATAACCGTTTAGATACTCATTTTGAGATACATCCATAACTTTTCAGATTTACATTCATGATTTCGCGTAAATTCATCTGATATTGTCCTTCCCAAAAGAACCCTTTCCGAAACATATGACCATTCCTATAACAATATCATCGGTTCGGTTTGCCGATGGATCCAGAACTACACACGACCTGATTCCCGTAACACCAGGGATATGTAGGCAACTCACGAACCAGGGTTCGACCCCCATTTTTTTCAAATCATATTATCCCTCGTTCAATTCGGTCAATCGGTCATCATTTTCTTTACCCGACAACAATTTCTTCATCATTCCTCGGTAAAGAGGGGTAGTTGTTGATACCCAATTTTGCCCTCATATTTTTTAAATATATACATACTTTCAAAATCGCATATTTGCATTATTATTTAGTTTACAAACATTTTCTATAATTTTTCATAATTTTTAGAGCTTTAAATTAATCTTTATATATTTTAATTATATATAAATATCTAGTAATTATCCTTTAAATTATTTTTGTGATGACTTAGTTGCCTAAAATAATTTTTTTCACCTATAATATATGTTTCAAACATTTTATTTCATTCCATATAATTACATTAGCATTTTTTAAGCCATTTAACTAATTTTGCAATAATGGCCTATATTCGTACATAAAGGCTCTTTATTCTATATTATTTACGTCAAAATGGCATATTTATATTTTTATAATACAAAATTATTATTTTAAGTATTTCAATGCATAAATAATATTTTCATTCATTTACTAAGCATTTTTTTATAAATTATTTTTTGATAAATTTTTGGGTATTTAAATAATAGCCTAATTTCTTACCTATTTTCGGACCTAAAACTACCCAGACCTCAGCCAATTACCCTAAGCCCAACACCAGTAACCCACTACCCATACCCGTTTAATTAATCCGCCCCAGTTCATTTAAAATCATGGTCGTTGATCTTAGAGATCAACCGGCCCTTTTTTATTACCTAACCCCTAACCCTAATTCTCATTCCCCCTTTGTCCGCCGCCTCAGGATCCTCTCTACTCTCATCTTCTCTAAGAGAACCCTAGCCTCCATATCCCAATCTCCCTCCGATTCTGATCTTAATATGGAAATCCGCCATGATTTCCTTTCCATATATGCTCTGTCACCTTAATACTTACACGATTTTAGTATTACCTAGTACTTGCCCATTTTTGGCAAGAACCGAGCTTTGAGTTGTGTGCAATCGTCTTTAATCTTCAAGATTTACACAATATTCAGTCTATATACGTTCATGACAAAGTGATATAAGGTCGATTCACCAAGATCTTTGGTCAATTCTTTGATCTCTGTCCAACTAGGGTTTGAGATTTCCCTTATTCTTTACTGATTTTCGATTGATATTCTTCCCTTTATTATGTTTGACCGATATATTCCTTATTTTTGTTTAACCCATTGTATTTACCTATTTTTTTATTTTTTTATTTTGCCCTAATACTGAGTCTAATTGATTTTCGTAGGATATTTTCCTTATTCTCTGTTCAATCTATTGTATTCCCTTATTTTAAGTGTTATTTGATTCTCGCATGTTATTCTCTGTTTAATTTACTGAACTTCATATTCTATGTATTATTTGCCCTAAATTGATTCTAATTGATTCTGGCATATTGTCCTTATTTGTATTTAATTTTACCGTGTTTCCTATTTCATGTGTGAAATATGCTACTATATAAACCCCTCCCCTAAAACCCCGCAGAGACTTGAATCTCCTAATCCCTGCTACTGTTTTCACTACCCTCTTCTCTCACTCACTGTTACGCTCGAACACTCTCTAAAATTATTGAACAACCTCCTCTGGTGCAAGCACTCCTCGGAGCCCATTCTCGAGGCTCTTGTGAACTATGAAGCATCGGGGATTTGGGGTTTTTGCTATTACACTCTTCACACTTTTGATTCTGATATTGGTTAGTGTTTAAACCCTCGCAATGTTCAATTTATTTCTTTCTTCCTGCATAAGTATTTGAACTTGTAAGCATGTTTAGTTTTAAATTCCAATGAAGTTCCATGATAACATGAGCCTGACTACTATGATTGTGTGTTGTTAAGTTACAAATTTCTGCATATTGTGTTTGTATACTGCCCTATAACTCCATAGGAACCACACCCCACTTGAATGGACCTTTTAGTACTAAGTCATGTGTATACTGCATTGCTCTTTGTGTATTAGCCCTAGCTCTATGGAATGCTGCTCTAAAATCTACCCTAAACATGTTTCCTGCTATCCTGATTTTCTAAAAGACAAGTACCATATTTTTCTATTACCTATGACTTTGCTCCTATGCTAATATGTTTTTCAGTATATCTTGGTGCATTTGCTACTCTATTATCACAATGTGTATCCCTCAATTATGTTTAAGTACTTATTAATTTGGCATTAGGTTAGACTTAACTTAATTTGGGTCTTTAGGTTTCGACTAGTTCAACTTCATGCATGATAACCTATGTGAGTATGTAAACCTGCTTTCTTCTCTAATTCCTTGTGATGGTTGTCTATGTGGTACTTTGCTATGTGAATCTTGCTGAACTTACTGGTCTGCTTGATCAGATATGCTATATGCTCAATCTGGTGATTTCTCTCCACCCTCCTTATTTATTACTCTGATATTCTAAATTCATATTCATAGCCGGCTGAAAGCCAAGGCTATCTAGGTTCTATTGTTCGCCTCCCTAGTGTGAGCACTGTTCGGGGTCCAATTAAGGCCCTTGTGAACTCTAACACACTAGGATTTGGTCCCAGTCATTCCTTTAACCTCTAAAACTCTCCCTAATACTCAATTTCGATGTCATGAATTGTATATTTATATAGGTAGCTCCAAGTGGTGCAACACTTGGTGCTGTGGCTCATTGAAGTGATCTGGACTCTTCTATGGACCTATGATCGTGTGCTTCTTTATTGAAGGCCTAAGTATGCTATGTCAGAAGTAATGAGGGCCAGTAAGGTTGGGTATCTAGTAATTTTATTTGGGCCTGCTATAGGCATGTCCACTATTATATAATAATATTATTTTATTTATTAATTGGGCTTGTAATAATATCCTTTGTATAAACGATTGGGGTTGTTAGTACAAGGGGATGGGGTAGATTCTAATATTAATATGCTATGGGTAGATAACATGCCTATAGGATTGAATGATGCACTTGCTTTATGTGTACATTCTCTATGCACATTGTGGAAATCATGCCATTAGGAAAAATCACACACTTTCACTACTTGATTATTAGCAAAGCATGAGCTCAAATGCCTCAATATTTTTGTTGCTATATGTTGTTAGAAAACATGCCCGTAGGAAATAAATATCGTTGAATTTTTTGTTAATTCGCATTACTGCAGCATATCCACTAGAGATCATGCCTATAGGACTCTAATCACCTCATTTTTCATTGCATCGCATTATTCACCTAGAAAACCTACCTATAAGGTTTAACAATAAAACCAGGTTCCCAAGTGTTAATCGTTAGAAATCCTGCCTATAGGATGTCAATGTTCGCCTTAATAACTGGTAATGACCCCCCTTTCAATACTTATCATCGCTCATTTAGGTCGTTATTAAAAGCATGAGTAATTCTGAGTTTCTATCAATAGATGCTACTCCCTGTATTACATAAATCACCTAGGCACAACATCTATAGGACTAATAACTGAGAAGCTTCCATCTCAATAATCAATGTGCAACAACTTATGCAATCCTGTCTATGAATCTCGTTGGTTCCTAAAACTACTTGCAAACCTTGATGCCTATCACATAGAAATCATGCCTATAGGGATTTAAACTCCTTAATCTTGAACTTCCTAATATGAAAGCTTGTTTTCGCGTGCATTTGATGTTTAAGTGTGGAGGCTAACTTGAGCCTTTAATTGCCAAAATGTGAAGCCCAACGTGTTTTGTATGTCGCCTAGTTTTGACATTTTTTGAGCAACCTAAGTAATGTCTAGAACCACCCAAAATTGAGGTCCAATGCCTCCTGGACCATAGGTATGGGATGGGTAGTGCACGCATAAGGTACGACTTATAATTGAACTAATGCGCTTTAGGTAACAACTTAAAGATAACAATCGGGTAGCAGAAGATGATAGTTTATGCCCGCTGAATAATATGAGTTACACCCCATCTCGAGGGAGTTATGAAGTATTATTTATGTTGCACGGGGTGATCCTTAGGCTAAAAAACTTAGGACCCCCATCTTATTTCCCTTTTATTTTTCAAGTGTTTGTACTTATTTACTCAAAGTCTTTTATAATAATAAAATTTCTCAAACTTTTTGCTCTTTATATCTTCGTTTATCCGACTAATTCATATAATTCATGTTCGGTCGGGACCCATAGTTTTGGACCTCGAAGAGTACCTAACACCTTCTCTTCGAGGTAATTTCGAGCCCTTACCCGATCTTTGGTGATGCAAACTAGTCAAACCTGAGTCATTTGAAAATAGGTGCCCTAACGCACCTTAAACTGTTAGGTGGCGACTCTCCTCTTTTAATACCTCCTTAAAAGAGTTGTCATGTGTCGAAACCCGATTTTGTGAGAAAAATTGGCACGACAATCATCCACAATGATTACTAATTGCCGCCACCGCCTACCATTATCAACTAATACCACCACCACCACCATCCTCAACCATAGCCGCCACCACTATAACCACCCACCACCATTATCCTCAGCCATAAACCACACGCTAACCCACCTCAACTACCACAACCAACGACTCATCGCCATCAACAACCATAGCCGGTACCGCGCAACATTATAAACTATCACCACCCATCATCACCTTCCTCAGTCACAACCACAATCACCACCCACCATTTATTAACTATTACCAACCTCCACCATCCTCAACCATAATCGTTATCTCTTCCAATCACCACTAGCAACTATCCAGAACCACCGCCTGGCACGCACATGCACCTCCACCACCACCAATTATTAAATTAATATATATATATATATATATATATATATATATATATTAATATTATTGAATTTTATGTTTATTAAATTTTAAATAAAGATAAATTGTATATATTCAGATGTTAATAAAACAAACAGTCTTAATCATTTAATATTAAGATCTTAATACTCATCTTGATATTCAGATGTGTATTCAGATTCAGATGTCTTAATCTTAATATACAACTTGATATTCAGACATGTATTCAGATTCAGACGTCTTAAACTTTAAAGAAACAAATGAGGGAAGACTAAAGTATAAAGAAGTTTAACGGCTCATTTGGTACGGGGGATAAGGAATAATTAATATCAAGATTAAATTTGATATGAATTTATTTCACGTTTAGTTGGGATAAGATTGTGGTATAGCTAATACCGGATTAGTTATATTGAAATTGTAGTGTTATTTTTATCATATGGGAGGGTGGGATAAGAAACCTGGATAACCCTGGAATGGTTTGGGCAAGATTTTGAAATCTAAAAAGAAACTTTTATGGAAAGTCGTATGCTCAGTAGCTCCACTTCTGTTATCCATGACTCATTATTTATATTCATGAAACATGCATATGAGTTAAAATATTTAGAGATACCAACACAATTCACACTGGCAGAGGCATCAGATCTCCTTGCAACTTGCTGATTGATGTTTACTTGCTACGGTAACTGAAGCAGCTGTGTGACATTCTCCTGAGTAAGTGCCTTTATGTATGAAACATCCTTTGCCACCCTCTTCTGCCATAGTGAAGGCATTATTTGCATGTGGAACTCCCTGATTCCTCCTCTGTTTAGTAAACATAAAATATGTTGGAAAACCATGAATCCTGTAGCATTTATCAATGATATGTCCAAGTTTCTTACAATAGGCACAAATGTGAGTATTCTTCCTTGCATAAAAAAATGCTTTTTATGTTTTATAATCATTGAGTCTATTTCCCCATGTTCCTTGCAGCAATGAAAGATGTTGTCTCTCCTGGATAAGCAGATGTAGCATGTATCTCTCTCTGTTTTTCATCTTGAATAACAAGAGAATAAGCATGTCCAATAGAGGGTAAGGGAGATGACAACAAGATGTTGCTTTTGACACCAAAGAAGGTGTCATTTAGTCCCATTAAGAACTGTAACGATCTCTCATCCTGATGAGCCTTTAAACTCTTAGCCTTAGCACCACAATAATAGTCACAAATACAAGCAGAAAAAGTGTTGAGAGCATCTAGCTCATCCCATAGACTTTTTATCTTAGTGAAATAACTTGATACACTGAATTACCTTGAGTTACAACACTTAATTCCTTTTGTAATTGGAACAGCATGGCATATTTTTCTGACCAAATCTATCTTCTAGGTCACTCCACAGGTCCTTTTCACTTTAGGAATAAAGGACACTTTCAGCTATTTCCCTGGGGAAGGAGTTGGGAAACCAAGAGAGAACCATGTCATTACATCTATCACATGCTCTTTGGAGTCCAGAATCAGCTTCAAGAACAGCTAAGGATCCATCAATGAAGCCCAACTTGTTCTTTGCTGAGAGACCAATCACCATTGCCCATCTCCATCCTCCATAAGCTCTTCCATCAAAGATCGAGGAAACGAGATTCATCCTTGGGTAATTAGAGGGATGGAGATAGTAAGGGTGTGATGAATCCACTATGCCAGCTCCAATAGATATTGCAGCTGTAGCAGTATTAGAAGTGGTAGAAGCTGAGGAAAAAACTTCAGCAGAAGCAAAAGGGGTACCCATGGTTGAGCGATTTGAAAATAATAATAATTGATTTGAGCAGATTAAACTTGCTCTAATACCATGTAGAAATTAAATGAAGAGACTTGAGAGAATTTTCTGTATTGATTGATTTTTTCTGTGTATAGTGTGTGTATGTGTCTATATACAGCTAAAAAGGAATATAAGAAATAACCACCAATACATGTGTCATTATCCTATTTGTGTATCTGTAACTAACATAAGAAGATAAATACAAAGAATAAAGAATTAAGTATAACAGTTGTACAATATGCTTCTTCTAAAACCTTCAATCTTCAGTGTTGTATAGGGCTCAATCGTGTACGGATGAGAAGGCCCAATTATAAAGAACTAGTCCATAAGTGAAAACAGCCCATTAAATCATTCAAATAATTGAAAGGGGTTTGAGCCTCTACTGTGAGACATTCATCATGTCCACATGTCATTATCCCCCTCTTATTTAAACATTGATTAAAAGACTTTGGTTCTTCAGACCAAACCTCAAACTTAGACTTAGTCGACCAAACTTTACCTTCTTAATTTAGCCACCTTTAGGGTTCCACTGTAGATATCGGCCTTCCACCAGAACCACCATGTTTCAGTCCAACAATATCAAAGTCACATGTAATCTAGGCAACTAGCATATGCAGGGTTTCATGGGTTACCTCTTGAAGCGTGAACAAATCTCTTCTATCACGTGAACCTTTAGTTCCATGACTTCTCAATGGAATCTCCATCACCCCACAATCATGACTCTCGAACGTTCCACGGCTTTCTACTGTGTTAAAAAAATAATATCCGGATATAGCAATTTTTTGTGTGCGAAATTTCTATGAAATATGGCTGAAATTTCAGCCATCTTGTTCTTCTTCCTCTATGTGAAAAACACTATAGCACAAGTTTTAAGGGTTAAAACCCTTTTTTAAAACCTGTTGGGGTTTCTTTTCCACCAGAAAAAGGATTCCTTTATTTTCTATTATTTAGACACAGCTTGGACAACATAATTTAATTAACAAGGGTTTCAATTATTAAATTAATTTGTAATTTTTGAAATTAATATCCACCATAATTAATTACGAATTATTCCACTAAAAATTCGTAATTGCACTCCTTATTCAATTTAGAAATTCATCCATTAAAACTTATTTAATTCCTCATGTTAAGATTCAGATACTAATCAATTAAATTAAATTACTGACGATTTAATTTATTGATTAGTTTCTTTAGACTTTCGCTTAACTTCTTTCATGTTTCGGATACAAATACATCGGCCGGGTTTACACATAAAAACTTATAAGCTTTCATAAAGGTATATAATCAACCTCTAAACTGAGACATGGATTCCATCAACTAATTATTATTTCGCCAATGTACATTATTATTATCCAATTTGCTAGGCATAATGACCCACGAAAGAATCTTGCCTTTCAATAAATCAAAACAATAATAATATACACAGATAATAATAATAATAATAATAATAATAATTATTATTATTATTATTATTATTATTATTATTATTATTATTATTATTATTATTATTATATCAAGATTAAGAGTATGGGTACATTTAATGGCTAGACAGTTTATTTTATTACATCAGTATAAAATACTTATCTCTACTTGGTATGTTCAATATATACAAAGTGTACTAGCACAAGAAGTTAGAATAAAACCATTCTCATAATCAAGATAAATTATATTTATTCTTGTGCTATAATCATCCATGATGGTTTATCCTATTCCATCATTAGATTGTGAATTCAAACTTTATACTTATAAGAACCGATGATTTAGTCTTCCGTGTATAAGTTAAACTCAATACACGAAATCATCTATTATATAAGCAAAGGACACAGAATTATATATGATCTATTTAAAACTTTATTAAAACTGAATAAATAATTATTATAATAAATATTATATCTAAACCAAAACCCATGGTTAATACTATATATCCCAACAAACATTTGATTCGGCATAAGAGAATACAAATCAAATATAAAGCTAATATTAAAACAGAAAATTTATGATAAAGTTGGCCCCTTTATACGATTTCTTAAACTATGGGAAAAAATTGTAATGGCAATTTTGTATTGGAGATCCGCCTATAAAGGTAGTAGGATCAATATTTATTTATTTTTTGGTTTGAATTAATAAGATCAATATTTAACTAGGCGTGACATGCAAAATAATTTGCAGCGTGTCAAAGTACTTTATTTATTCACTAAATATTCGTATTCAAAGTTAGAACTTTTCGATCCATATTTTAAATTGACTAAACTTTAATCCTAAACTAGTTAAGGTCAATTATACCTCCAATTTATTTGTCATTCTTGTCCTCTCAGGCCTATATCATTACAATACTGCCTAATTATTGTCCTTTAAAACAATTTAAAACTTCTCTGAAATTAAAAATTCTCTAAAAGTCAAATTAATTTATCCTTTTACTAGAATAGCATACAAATGTCTAACCAAACTACACAATACTATTGCAAACACCAGATTAAATGTAAATCTAACATTAACAAAATGTTTAATTCCAACTAGTTGGTATTGTTTGTATGTATGTATCATTTTTCTTATCGTGATTTCTTCTTGGTTAAACTCGCATAGGATTTGAGATCGTAAGTATTCCAAACCAATTCTCTTTACCACTAAGAGGTATGGTGGAGTAGATGGGTGATACGGAATTGTATTGAAAATACACATATAGTAAAACACGCGGAATTAAAAATAAGAATTAGACCTACAATTGATTGGAAGAACAAGAATCAATTAGAACATGAAACCTAATTACCTCTATGAACACAATCAATTGTAACCCTAAGCTATGAAGACCCTCAAGAGATTGACAACTCTTGAAAACTCGGATAAAGTAATTAAGCAATTAAATAAATATTCACTACTAATTGCTCACCAATTAAGATTAATCTATCAATAATGAAAGCATACATAAAGCAATAAGGAATTAAAGGCATAAACATAAATGCATTAATTAAAAGATAAGGATAAAGTGTGAGATTTGTATACCTTCAAGTTTATCATTCATCAAGTCTACCTAAAATAAAAGTCTAAAGGGCTATTTATACTAGAGAGGGCATTTGGCTACAAATGACCCAAATGTGCATACCATTCTTGGTTTTGGGGAAAAGGAAAAGCTCTTGACAAAAAGTATGCCAAAATGATAGTTTAAGGCCTTTCTTACCCTTAGTAACTTTTTCGTGTTAAACCTTCACAAAATAATCAATAATTTTTTTTGCTCAAAATAATCACACAAAGTACCATAAAAATATTTTTACCTTTTGTATATCGACTTTTAAAAGCCTTACACGTTTAAGTGACTTCGAAGCCATTACGCGTATTTTTAATCGTTCTTTCGACATAACATAAAGCCAATTCCACTCAAACACTTATCGAACAAGACAAGAGAGATTGGGTTGCTTTCAACACTTTTGTCCATACACATTTTCAAACACCTTTTTACCCCCAAAAAAAATAAATTAAAAAGTGACTAAGAAAACTATATTTCTCTCTTTTATAATATAATATTAGGGTAGATTCCTATACCACAGAAATCTTAAATTACAAATTCAAAAAAGAAAAAGGATCAGTAGTGACTCTAATTTTTTATGGTACACCCCAGAAAAAGCATTAGTAAAGACTGAGAACTCCTCAAGTCTTTTTTTAAAGCATAGATATGGCTTCACCTCTTTCCCATAGGCTATAAATATAAAGGCCACATCTTTCTCTCCTTTTACCTTCAGCTAACAATCCAATAATCTTTTTTGGAAACTACCATTTCTGCACAAAATCCTCTTTGCCAAGTTGCAAAGAGCTTACAGGTATGAAATGTCTTGTTACAGAACAATTTTTTACTTTATATACTTATTTGTTTCTTATTTAGGAAGAGATTTCTGAGACTTGTTAACCTTATTTATGTCACAGAATAGAAATTTCTTGAATTTACTTTTACTCATATTAGCACGTTTTACTTTACCTATGTTTTCCACAAGGCTTAGCCGGCATGGATCGCTAAGGATTCATATAGCCGACCCCAAATTGTTTAGAACTGAGGCATTATATATGTTTGTATTTGTTTTTTGGGAGGTTTGAGCACTGTGTTACAAGTTCAAAGGCACATAGTATTCACCTTGTATGACTATTGTGTACCTGGTTTTTTCAATATGCCCTTCCTGAGCAGAGCGTTCGTTGGAAACAACCTCTCTACCTCCATTTAAGATCGTGCTTACAGACTACCCTCCCCAGGCTCCACCTGTTGGGATCATACTGGGTTTGTTGTTGTTGTTTTGGATCTTAATGCCATCCCACTTGGCTTCCTTTCACTACAAAATTGCTTGAAACTTTGAAGCATCTTTTGTGTTGAGTTGAACTGACTTTTAGATACTGGTTAATCCAAGAAACACAAGAGGTCTAGTAGTCAGTTGGAGGACAAATGAAGAAATGCGACAGGGGCACATTATTCTGCTCAACCAGTGCCTCTAATTGCTTTTAGTGTTCAGGGTGCTAATTGCTTGAAAATTAACCATTTTCAAGGTATATATGTATATATATATACAGGATTTCGGCCGAAGTTTACGGGGTCCGGTGACCCCTCACCCATACACATGGGTCCGCCTCTGATCACTACTCTCCACAGACCGCACTTGTGAGATCATACTACGTTTGTTGTTGTTACCCCTGAAAACTAACCATATCCAAGAACAAGAAGCCAATCATTTGAATGAGGTTACTGGCATGTTGGTTTCTGGGGCCTGTTATGTCATGAGTTTAAATTCTACGCACCGATAGTACAGAAAATGTAAACTCACTGATAGTTTCTAAAAAATTATACTGTCAGCTATATAACATCATTTGTCTTGAGGACTAACGCTTTCCAATCACTGCAGGCACAAAAAATGGAACCAGAAGAAAACATAAAGCCACATGCCATAATGATACCAGCACCTCTTCAAGGTCACATTGTACCATTCACTCATCTTGCAATAAATCTTGCATCCAAAGGTCTAACCATAACTTTTGTCAATACACAATCAACTCATCAAAGGCTGATGAAAGCTCAATCAGTTTCTAACAGCTCTCTGGATTATGACATTTTCTCCGAGGCACGAAAATCAGGCCTTGATATTCGATACACAACGATATGTGATGGTTTCCCACTGAACTTCGATCGAGCAGGGAACCACAATCAGTTCATGGAAGGGTTATTACATGTTTTCTCAGCACATGTGGATGATCTTGTGGGAAATCTTGTCAATTCAAACCATAATCCTCCAGTTTCTTGCCTAATAGCTGATAGTTTCTATGTTTGGCCATCAGAAATTGCCAAGAAGTACAATCTTGTTAACATATCATTCTGGACTGAACCAGCTCTGGCATTTACAAGTTACTATCATATGGATCTCTTAAGAAGTAATGGTCACTTTGGTTCTCAAGGTATGATTTCTTGCCTCTCTTGATAAATCAAAATATTTCATTAATGTACATCAAAAAGGGGTCAACGGTACAAAAGTAGCATATTACAAGCAGTGACGGAGGCACGGACTTGAACATGGGCAAGGGCAGCCCGGTGCACTAAGCTCCCGCTATGTGCGGGGTCCAGGGAAGGGCCGGACCACAAAGGACTATTGTACGCAGCCTTACCCTGCATTTCTGCAAGAGGCTGTTTCCACGGCTTGAACCCGTGACCTCCTTGTCACATGGCAACAACTTTACACTATGACATAGATTGTTAAAATTCAGATTTGAATCTATGACCTAAACAAACTTTTGAGCCTCTTTTACCACTACGCTAGAATATTTCTATATGTTAAGGGGATTCAACAGTTATATATGACGAAAAAGTGTTTCCTATTTGCGTAGTATAATTTTTAGATGAAGGGGATTCAATCGAACCCCCTTGCCTCCACTTAGCTCTGCCCCTAACTACAAATATGTATTAGGGCTCAAAATAATCTAGCCATCTGCCTATATAAAATGGGATCTCCTCTCTGCACCATATATGCAAGTAACCAAAGAGGTTGTTTTTGGTTCTTATTATTGAGTTCTCAATTCCTTTACATATTCTTCTTATATTTCAAGTTCTATGCACTTACAGTGATAAAAAATTTACACTATCAGGTTAAGTTACCTGTCATAACACGTAATTGTTTATAGCAAAATTGATCTGATAACCCCCAAAACAAAGTATATAGTCTGCTATAACAAGTTAAATTACACTGATAGCATAAAATTTGAATTCTTTAACAGATAACCGTGAAGACACGATATGTTACATACCGGGCGTTCAGGCTATTGAACCAGGAGATCTTCCTTCATACATTCAAGATCCCGAGCCATGGAATATAATGCACCGCTACATATTCAAATCACTTGAAGATGCAAAGAAAGCAGATATGATCATCTGCAACACAGTACAAGAACTAGAGTCTTCAACAATCTCAGCTTTACAAGAGAAGAAGCCATTTTATGCGGTAGGACCAATTCTCCCAAATGGCTTTACCAAAAGTGTTATACCGACAAACCTATGGGTGGAATCAGACTGCATCCAGTGGCTAAACACCAAGCCAAAAGGTTCAGTTATGTACATATCATTTGGAAGTCTTGCAAATATTAGTAGACAAGATGTTCTTGAAATAGCTCATGGACTTCTTCTAAGCAGTGTGAGCTTTATTTGGGTGGTTCGTCCCGACATCACATGGTCTAAGGAAACTGATATTTTCCCATCAAGATTTGAGGACTACGTAAAAGACAGAGGATTAGTTGTGCCATGGTGTAGCCAAATTGATGTAATTTCACATCCAGCTATAGGAGGATTCTTGACACATTGTGGGTGGAATTCAGTTTTGGAGAGTATTTGGTGCAAAGTTCCAATGTTGTGTTTTCCTATATTCACTGATCAATTTACTAACAGAAAACTGGTGGTTAGTGAGTGGAGAGTTGGTATTGATCTTTGCAGTGGCAGAATCCTCAGAAGACAGGAAATTGTACAGAAAATAGAATGTTTCACTTCTGAAGCCAATAAATTAAGGATCAACTTAGAGAAAACCAGGAAGAAGCTCGAAGATGCATTATCCGAAAATGGATCTTCAGGAAGAAATTACAAACAATTAATCTGTGACCTCAAGTCCAAAATTCTGCAGAAAAGCAAGATTAACAACACAGGCTTACTTTAGTATGGGATGATCATATATAGCATATTTAGGATCTCAAATGTCATTACACACCTATTTTATTACTAGATTTAAGCTTCATTCACTTACGGTTAAAAAGAAATTTATACATCTTGGTGTAAATCGGCAAGTGTCAAACATGTTACCTACCATCTTTGCTAGTCACAAACCATGTTCAGTTTAAACAATCATAGATGCATTCCTTTGAGGGATACAAGACTTTTGGCTATTTGATTCTCCTATCTCGTGTTTGAGCCCAACAACAACAACTCGGTATAATCCCACAAGTGGGGTCTGGGGAGGGTAGTGTGTACGCAGACCTTATTCTTACCCTAGGGTAGAGAGGTTGTTTCCAATAGACCCTCGACATCCTTCTCTCCAAGAACTCCCCATCTTGCTCTTGGGGTGAAAATCGAAAAAAGACTATATATACATATATCTATGACACAAACAAAGCAAGAAAGGACTCAGAATCCTCCATGCAAACAAGTTTCTCTCTTGTTCCTTCCAACTGCTCCTTCAACAACAACAGTTCATTCAAGTTTTGACATTCTTCAACGTCGATATTCTTTAACCATTTACAGAGACCGCCCTTCGATGGCATTGATCTCGGCCCAGAAGAGCCACTAGAAACATCACCAGAAGGAGATAATGGATCTATGGAACTGGAAAAGTGTCTGTCAATGGCGAAACTAACGTCGCCGCAAGTGTAAGGCTTTCCAGTAGGTGAGAAAACAATAGCAGCAACGCGAGCACCAGTCATGGATTCGAGTTCTAAAGCTTTCTTGAAAAGACCTTTGCGTCTTTTGGAAAATGTCACCATTCTTGATGCTGCCTTCATGATTTGCTTGATTTCTATCTTCTTCTTACCTGTCCCCATCTCTTCTTCTCCTTCCTTTTCTTCCTCGGGTTTAAGTTTTATGCACTAATTAATATTGCTTCAGTACTATCTAAACTGGACTCACCTGCTGTTATACCGTCTGTGCATGTAATTTAAAGCCATCTTCAAAAAGTTGATAGATTTGACTTAAAGAGTTGTTATGTATGTATATTTATAGAGAGAGATGGAAAGTGGAAACAAATGCTATTTATGTAAGGATTCCTAAAGCTGGAAAACGTAGGTAGTTTCCTATTAGGAATGTTCCTCTTTTCCATATCCGTTTCCTATTGGTTAAACTTTCTTTTTAAGCAGATTAATTAATAATATGGAAAAGGGAAAGTCAGATTCGTTTTCATCGAAATAAGATTTCCTACAGGTCAAGGTAATTTGAAAAAAAATAGGAGAGACGAAGGTGTGCTATGCATTGAATCTCCACTTAGCAAAATGGTGATATCTATTTCAGAGTTATAGTGGTCTCACACTTGAAATATAACTGCTTTAAGAAAATAAATTATCATTGTTTACACATAATAATCAAGATATTGACATGAGCTTTATTAGTCAACACATTATGGCATTGTGTTATCTCGGTTGTCATGAGTGTTTTGAGATAAGCCCAATTCTAATAGGATCAGCAATCTACTTCCACACTCACAGGTGCTCCTGTAATTCCAACATCCCGCTCATATGAGCTACAGATTTTCATTAAGAGTTAATAAAACTTAACCTCGCAAATCATTACAGGATAAACGCACTCACACCATAGGGATGGAACAATAATAATATAATAGTGTCTATCAAACCAAGCTAGCATATGATTCGTTCTTCTCATTGAACTTGATTATAGGATCTCTAGTCCCCATGTTAGGTTTCCTCATATATGACTTATGAGTTTATGGGCTTAAATCTCATCCCCTCGATGTGCTTCGGGCTCTTTCTCTTGCTAAGGCCTTAGTCAATGGATCTGCAAGATTTTCAGAAGATTCAACATAATCAACATTAACGGGACCACTTATTAAAATTGTAGAAATTAATTTTTCAAAAAAAAAGGAATTTGAAATAATAAATCTCTCAACCAATTCGCTTCCTCACTAGTTCAAGCTAAAGCAATCATTTCAGTCTTCATGGTAGAGTTGGTAATTATTGTTATGCTTTTTGGATTTTCAACAAATAGTACTGCCTCCCAAACTAAAAGTATAACCTGTAGTAGAACAAGAATTACCAGAAAAATTGTTCCAATCATAAGAAAAGCCTTCGAGTACATCAAGATATCTTTTATAAAACAAGCTATAGGTTTTTGTACCAAGTGAATACCCCATAAATTTTGTTATGGCATGCCAATTTTTATTACCCGGCTTACTTGTAAACATGTTAAGTACCCCTACTATGTATGCAATATCAAGTCGAATGCAATCAGTCACATATCTCAAGCTTCCAATTAAGCTAGCATATTCCTTTTGATTTTTCATATCATTGTCACTTTGTACAGGAAATAAGTGAACACTTGAATCAAAAGGAGTTACAACACAGAAAATAGCCAAATAGATGGTACTCTTCTGCAAAAGTACAAAGTAGAGGTAATGGGAATAATTGAGACAAGGGTGAAAGAGAATAAAGCTAGGAGAATAACACAGAAAATAGCAAGGGATTGGAGAGTTCAATATAACTATGATCATGCTTATAATGGTCGAATTTGGCTATTGTGGAAGACTCATGTTCAAATTTAAATACTAGAGGTAGATGCTCAATTTATCCACTGTGAAGTGGAGGACCCTAATAGTCATAAGAAATGGCTGCTCGCTGTGATATATGCATATAGTGAGTTGACACAAAGGCAACAACTATGGGACAAACTTACTGTTATAGGTACAAATATTACTAATGAGTGGCTGATTAGTGGAGACTTCAATAATGTATTGCAAGTAGATGACAGAATTGGAGCCCCTATAACACAGGCAGAGGTACAAGGTTTCAAGGAATTCCTGGATGGAATGCAATTCACCCCCTTGAAGAGCACAGGATGGTACTATACTTTGTGCAATAAAAGAGATGAAAATGCAAGGGTATACAGTAAAATAGATTGGGCATTTGGGAACTATAGCTGGTTGATGAATAATGGTCACATTGAGGCACAGTTTTTGAACCCTGGTGTATCTGATCATTCACCTATACTAATGGATTGCAAGTTTGGCTTGGCACAGCAACACCTGCATCCCAGACCATTTAGACTGTATCATACAGTCCTTCACCATCCTGACTTTACAAGAATAGAAGTATGGACACAGACTGATGGAGGTATAGGATAGTCAAGAACATGGCATAAACGTAAAAGACTCAAGGAGAAATTAAAGGGCATGAACAACTATATGGCATCCTACCAGCAGAAACTGAATCAAGCAAAGCAGAAATTGGAGTTGGTACAACACAAATTATCCCTTCAACCACTAAGGCAAGAGTATATAGAGTAGGAAAGAGAAGTTATGTTGGAAGTGGAGAAGTGGATTAATGTAGAAGAGCAAGTGTTGAGGCAGAAGTCTAGAGCCACTTGGATACAGCATGGGGATGAAAATACAAAGTATTTCCATGCTCAATGAAAGATGCGCACAACTACTAACAAAATTATTTCTATTCATAATGATGCAGGTATCAAAGTTACAGATCCTAAACAAGTGGAGAATCAATTTCTGGACTTTTTTAAGAAGCTGATGGGGGAGTCACCACCAGTACACCCTTGTCCAAATACTGAGGTGATCAAGAAAGGACCTTGTCTATCAAGGCAATAACAACTGAAGCTGATCAAAACTGTCACAGTGGAGGAAGTAGTGGGGGCTATCAAGAGTATGCCAACTGATAAAGCACCAGGTGTAGATGGATTTCCAATAGAGTTTTTCACTCAACAATGGGAGGTGGTCAAAGAGGATGTGATTGCTGATGTTCTGGACTTTTTCCATACAAGGAAATTATCAGAAGGCTATCAATAGCATTGCTATTACTCTAATACCTAAATTCATTAACCCACACAGGTTAAGGATTTTAGGCCAATAGCATACTGTACAACAATCTATAAAATCATTACAAAGGTCATAACTGGCAAACTAAAGACAGTAATGAATTATCTGGTGGGGGAATCACAATCAGTTTTTATTGAAGGAAGAAATTACTGACAATATTCTCTTCACTCATGAATTGTTCAAAGGTTACACCAGGAAAGGGATATATGTAAGGTGTGTACTCAAAGTTGATCTTAGAAAGGCATATGATACCTTGAATTGGTTCTTTCTGAGGAGGATGTTGATGGACTTAGGATTTCCATACAGATTCATTGAATGGATAATGGAATGCTTAACAACTGTGTCTTATTCCTTAACTCTAAATGGAGGGCTCACAAAGCCATTTAGAGGTAAAAGGGGGATAAGGCAGGGGGCCCTATGTCACCTTACCTATTTGTGATTGCCATGGAATATTTGCAAAGGGAGTTCAGGAAACTTGCTTTGAATAAGGAGTTTCATTTTCATCCAAGATGCAAAAGATTAGGAGTGGTCCATGTATGTTTTGGTGATGATATTTTGATGTTTTGCAAAGCTGATTTGCAATCAATCAGATTGCTTCAGGATGCATGTATGAAATTTTCAAAAGCTTCAGACCTTCAAGATAATCCAGATAAAAGTTCAATTTACCTTGTAGGTATAAATGAAAGGATGAAAGAACTCATTCTGCATGAGCTGGGATATAATGAAGACAGTCTACCTTTCAAGTATCTAGGGGTGCCATTAGCTTCAAAAAAGCTAACAAATCAATAATGTTGGCCACTGGTTGAGAGGATAACTGCAAGGATCAATTGCTGGACTTCAAAGCTATTGTCAATTCTGGTAGACTACAACTTATTAAATCAGTAATCCTTGGGATGCAATCTTATTGGGCTCAAGTTTTCTTACTGCCAAAGAAGATAAGCAAAATGATAGAAGCTATTGTAGAACTTATTTGTGGACAGGTCAGGCAGGTGTATCTAAAAGAGCTTTGGTAGCGTGGGACAGAATATGTTTACCACAAACAATGGGAGGCCTAAATATGATAAATCTATGCAACTGGAATAGAGCTGCAATAGCAAAACATCTATGGGTAATCACCAAGATGAAATATTGTCTATGGATTAGATGGATTCACTCCTACTACATAAAGAACAGGAATATTGAAACTATGCTTATACCTAAGAATGCAGCTTGGGTAGTGAGGAAAATTATTGAGATTAGGAAGTTAATACTGGAGCTACCAACCTTGCAAGGTGATTTACATGCAAGAATGACAGCACTACAGAACACAGATGGTAGGTTCATCATTAAGAAGTTATATAAAATGCAAACTCCTCAGGTTCAGAAGGTCTACTGGAAAGGTTTGAATATGCATCCTCATATACATCCTCGACACAAGCTCAACTTATGGATGGACATACAAGGAAGATTACCAACAGTTGACAGATTGCAGAAGATGGGCATACAAACACCTCAAATATGTGTTTTCTGTGATCAGGAAGAAGAACTACTTGAGCACCTGTCTTTGAATGCTCATACACGGGTACTATATGGCAGAGACTTCTGAATTGGTTGGGAGTTCAAAGGCAGATTAAAACTTGTAAGGAAGAACTACATTGGGTGTCTACCTATGCTAAAAGGAAGCAAGGAATTGGCAACATCATTGTAGTTGTGTTTGGCATGCTGATATATATCTTATGGAGAGATAGAAACATGATTAGATTTCAAAATGGGAGAACTTCATCAGAGAAGATATGTCGAGAGCTAACATTTTATATACACATTAAAGGCAACCTACACAGCAATTGGCAGAAGCACATGGGAGCCTAGAATAGATACTCTTAGCTAGGATTGCACTTTTTTTTTGTTTCTGTTATGTTTATATACTAGTAAAGTGCATAGGCTGAGGTATGTATAGATATCTGTGGATACACCTTGTAGGTGTGGAGCTAAGAATAGTAACAAATAGAGATAAGGATCTGGTCAGCAGAGTCCTATTGTGTAAAGTTTTAATTTTCTGATAAATGAAATGATAGTTTATCGGGAAAAAAAGAGTTAAAACATGCTTGCAATCAACAAAAATATATTTTTTCAAAATTTTCTCAACATAATTTGACTGTTTAAGAAAAATTCCATCACATGTTCTAGTAATTTTTATTCCAAGAACTTTGCCTCACCCAAATCTTTCATGTCAAAATGGCTACTAAACATGCTTTTAGTTTTCCCAATAACATTCATGTTAGAGCCAAATATTAACAAATCATCAACATAGAAGCAAACAATAACATGTGAATTATTCCAAGACTTATGATAGATGCACGTATCACACTCATCTGATTTAAAACCATTTTCAATCATGCAGGAATCAAACTTTTAATGTCATTGCTTAGGTGTCTGTTTCAAGCCATATAGGGTTTTAGTAAGTTTACACATTTTGATTTCTTGGTCTGCTTTTATAAAACTCTCAGGTTGAGCTATATAAATCTTTTTCATTTATGTCCCCATTTAAAAATAAAGTTTTTACATCCATTTGGTGAATAGCAAATTAAAAATTGCAACAATAGTAATTAAAAATCTAATAGTTGTAATTCTAGTCACTAGAGAAAAAGTATCAAGAAAGTCTAGACCTTCTAGTTGCTTAAACCCTTACCAACTAACCTAGCCTTGTATTTATCAACGGATCCATTCGGTTTCAACTTTTTTCTTAGGACCCATTTACACCCAATTTTACAACCTGGTGGTAAATCAACTAACTTTTAAATTTTGTTAGAAATTAGTGATTCCATTTCGTCATTTACAGCTCTTTCCAAAATATAGCATCAGGTGACAATAAAACTTCATGTAAAGTCAAAGGACCATTGTTAATATAAAAAATATAAAAATCACGACCAACATATTTTTCTATTCTAGCTCTTTTACTTCTTCTTAACTCAAAAGCATCATTTTCTTCATTTCACAAAATAGAAGTAAAAGAACTAGGCATATACAAAAAAATTATCTTTATATTTTTTAACCCCACTATTTTTATACTCAAATGGAAATTTATTTTCATGAAAATAGTATCACCTAATTCTAAAATTATATTCTATTCAATATTTACAAATCTGTAGGTTGTATTATCAGAAGCATAGTCAAGAAAAGTACAATTGGTAATTTTTTTACCCATAGGACACTTTAGTCTAACATGGGCTAAACAGCCCCTCAAACTCTAAGATAACCCAATTTTGGCTTGTGATTTTTTCATAATTTAAATGGTGTCAGCTTTATTTTCTTATGAAACACCCTATTCAACATATAACATGTAGTCAAAATAGCTTTCATCTCATAAATTTAAAGGTGCATTTGACTCAATAAGCACGACATTAGTTAACTCGAACAAATTTCTTATTTCTTTTTTTCCGCCACACCATTAGATTCAGGAGAATATAGTTTTGGGGTTGGGCACTGATTGTTATAATGATTTGTGTGTTGCTATCGCACGGTGTTGGTGTAATGGTAGGGAGCTTATTTATGGATCGCAAAGATGAATGACTCGAAACGAGGATTTCTCAGTTCACGCTTAGAGGTTCGCATGTAATTCCAGTAGAGGAAAGGCAATCAGACTATAGATGTCCAGGTTTGGTTGATGAAGTAACGAGACTTGATACTTTCGAGCGTGGCAGAAATTTTCATCTGCGATGTGGTGTCGTCGTCCTTGTTTGAATGTATTACGGTTCGCCGGTGTTATGGTCTTCTTCAATTTGCCCTCGGGGCAGGGTGTTGTAAAATAGTTCCTAAGAAGCGGTTGTTAGAGATGGCTGTGTGTAGCGGTTGCAGAATCGAATCGGTGTTTCTAATGCTAATGGCTAGAGAAAGATGATCTTCCAGGAGGTTTAGAGTTGGAATCAATTTACTTGTTCAGGTTCTACAAAGATGGATTTTTTATTTAAGGCAGCATTTGGACAACGAAGGATGAGGAAGGACATGGTGGGAGGTGTCTCGCGGTGGTTGAATTACTAGAAGGTCAAGTATGAAAAGAAGATGTCGAGCAGTTACTTAAGGAAAGTGGTTTAACCGAAGTGGGAGCAGCAAAGTAGCATATAGATTATGTGGTAGGATAGTCACATCCCTTGAGAAAGTTTAGGGCGATTTGGGAAAATTATGATTGAAGGTGATTTGGTATATGGATTTTATTTGGGATAGTGGCTACTGTACCAAGGGATATGGAATATGGCGAAGAAGAGTTTGCTTGAAATGCAGAGGGGCATAAAGAATTGATTATCGTTCTGAATGCAACGTGACTTTGAGCTCGGGATGTATAGTCTCACTTTTAGTTAATGTCAATGAGGAATGAACATACTTGTGCAGCTGGTAGACGGGAATGGACCCAGAATGGTTTTATTGATTTCATGACAGTTGTACCTAGTGCAGCGACATGGGGATGTGTCGGTATGGAATTCCGCATGTGGGCTATCTCCTGTGGACGTGTCTGCGGTTGTATGATTTTGAGGAAGTTTCTACGAGGAGTTCTGCTTACTATCCAGTGGTAGGTCGAATAGGAAATTGTGGCTGATAATTCGGGATGTTTTATGAAAGGTTTACCATGAGGTTTCAAGAAATTGGTGGGGTAACAGTGCGAGATCATGGTAATCGGGGAGAGGGAATCTTGGTAGGGTTCCAGGGTTATATAATTGTAGTTTCAAGCTAAGTGGCGGAGCCCACCGTCTACGATTGGATCGCGTGGTTGTCAGCTTGTGTGGTTTCTGGTTATCAGTATATTGGTGGGTTATTATGATTAAGGAAAGAAAATATTAGTGGTAATTCGAGCAAAGGATTTGAGGAATGTGTACTATATTTGGGCCTTGTCGGTTCATGTTCAAGTTTTGGGAAGACTCAGAGTTTATGCTTTTTGTGGGGGTTATGTACAAGGGAAAGAATTCAGTCGGGTGTTTCTTTGATAGGGTGTTCACGTACTAGCAGCGCACTAGAGTTTGGCTTATATTTGGGCCCAAGCCAAAGTGGGTGACTCTAAACAGGAGTCCTAGAGGGTTCAAGAATTTGAGTACAGTGCCTAAGGACCTGGAAAGTTCTATGTTATCATTGGGTATGCAGTGTAGTATTGGAGGAAAGGAAGGAATAGCTTCGGTTTCCTGGGAGGTCTTGCAAGATGGGTGTAGCAGCTGGAGATGATATGGTGCTCGTAAGGAGAATATGAGATGATTCATGAGTAATGAGACGATGTGGCCTCGTGATGTGGTCACTCGGGACGAGTGCGGGTTTGGTTGGTTACGTGTTTGGATGGAGCTATTATTATTTCTAAGGCAAGTCGAGAATAAATTGGAAGAAGTTGGATCGGCTAGTAATGGTTGAATTAATATGATTGGGGCACTGATCAGTTTCTTCAGTGTGAAGTTATACATGCAGTTCTTAGCACGTTCTAGGTGTTTTGGTGGCACGGGTAGGTGCACAAGGTGTTGCATAGTGAATTTGGACAACTTCGGAGCAATTCTTAGCACGTTCGAGGACGAACGCATGTTTAAGTGGGGGAGAATGTAATGACCCGACCGGTCGTTTTGAGCTATAGCATGTCTTTCAGCGGTTTGAGGCCTTGAGTAGCTTCACTTCAGGTATTATGACTTGTACGTGTGGTCGTAATTGAATTTCGGGAAGTTCAGAGTTAATTCGGAAGAAAAATTCTAATTTCAGAAGTTTTAAGTTTGAAAAGTTGACTAAGGTTTGATTTTTGAGTAAACAACCTCGGAATCGAGATTTGAAGGTTCCAATCGATTCGTATGATAATTTCGGACTTGGGTGTATGTTCGGGTTAAGTATCGGGTCGGTCGGGAGCAATTCAGCGCTTATTATGGAAAGTGGCATTTTGAAGGTTTATGAAAATCCTAAATTTGGAATGAAGTGGGTTTTGGTGTTATCAATGTATGCTTGGTATTTCGAGCCTTGGAATAGGTTTGTATCGTAATTTTTGACTTTGCACGCAAAGTTTGGCATCATTCCGGAATGTTTTGATATGATTCGGACGCGTTCGTCGAATTTTGGGAGTTTGAAAGTTTAAAGAAATATTTTGATCGTCGATTCATAGTTTTGATATTGGTTGGTGTGATTTGAGTCCTTGAGCAGGTTCGTGTTAAGTATTGGGATTGGTTGGTGTGATTGGACGGGGTCCCGGGGACCTCGGGCGTGATTCGGAGTGGTTTCGGACCATTATTCCTTGTCTTGCAATTGTTGGTGTTGGTGTTGGTGTCTGGTGTTGTTCTTCGCGAATGCGAAGGGTCTCACGCATTCGTGAAGAAAGGGTTTTTGGGCTGCTGATTTTTTTGTTCATCGCGAACGCGACACAGGGGTCGCGAACGCGAAAGAGGACCTGGAGCAGCCTACGCGAATGCGACATGGAGGTCGCGGACGCGAAGAAAGAAGGGGGAGTTGGGGGTCTGAGAATGTTAAGCCTTCGCGAACGCGGCTTTGTGACCGATAACGCGAAGCATAAAGACCTGGAGACATCGCGGATGTTTTCTAGGTGACGTGAACGCAAAGAAGAAGGTGACTGGGCAGACTTGTTTTAAATCAGGGTTTTGGTTCATTTCACCCATTTTCTACATGGCTTGGGAAATTTTTGGAGCTCTCCAATGGGAGATTTTCATCATTTATGTCAAGGTAAGTGATTCCCGCACTTTGTGAGTTAAATACATGGTTTATATATGGATTTAAACTTGGAAATTGATAGAAATTTGGGATTTTGAAGAAAACATAGAATATGGTAATTTTGGGATTTGACCACGAAATTGGATATGAAATTGGGAACAAATTATATATTTGAGTTCGTAATGTTATCGATAAAGTTTATTTTCGAAATTTTCAGAATCGGGGCACGTGAGCCTGAGGGTTGACTTTATTGACTTTTCAAGCGGAGTTGGGAATTGTTATGAATTGAATTATTATGAGTATTAGAGTATATTTTCATTAGTTTGCACATGGTTTGACTAGTTTCGTAACGTTTAGCTTGGAGTTGGGGTGTTAGAGAGGCGTTAGAGCCGGTTATGAAACTTCGGAGCGAGGTAAGTCTCTTCTCTAATCCTGTGAGGGGGAATCTACCTCCTTGGTGATATTAATTGTTATGTGCTACTAGTTGTGGGTGCTACGTACGCACGAGGTGACGAGAATCCGTACGTAGCTAAAACATGTTTATGTCCGAGTAGACCTAGGATTTTATCATGCAATATTTGAATTACTTGAACTTATTTTGTTGACTTAATTAATTGAAAATATGATTTAACTTGATTTAGAAATTTAATATATCTTAGGCCCAGCCCTATCACTTGAGTTGTTGGCAAGGAAATTGAGAAACGGAAAAAGGTTATATTCACTTTGTGCTCATGTGCTATATTGTAAACACGTATCTTGTAATTCGAAAACTTCCTTCCTTTCTTGTGGAGCGGGCAGAATGCCTCGGCAGCATATAGATGCAACTATGGTTCGTGCCGCTTAACCCTCGGCAGTGTACATATTATTTTGGATCGGGCTGAACGACCTCGGCAGAATCGTGCGTTATCACTAGTAGCTCGAATATTCACAAGATAAACCTTCCATTAATGCCTGACATCTTACAATACTTCTTATTGATTTGATATTGACACTTGGCACTTCTGAGGTATTGAGGTAGAATTCAAAACCGAGAGATTCATGCTTTAAAAATGGATGATTGGAATATTATGATATTACATATTTACTCCACTATTGATGAGCACTTCATAATTGTTAGAAATTATCAAATTATTTATTCACTTGGACCTCTAATAAGTGTCGATGTCAATCTCTCGTCACTACTTCCATGGGGTGGGCTAAATACTTATTGGGTACGCGTGGATTTACGTAACCATGCTGCACTTCTGCACTAAATGTGCAGGATCTAACAAGTCTTTTGGTGATCATCTTGGCGCGTAGGCGCACCTGTCTAGGAGACCTTATGTGAGTGCAATCCAGACTACGCATCGCAGCCCATCGAGTCCTCATTACACTATTTATTTTATCATGTCTTATCTATGTTGTATTACTGTTGTACTTCATAGAAAATGCTCATGCACTTGTGACACCGGATTTTGGGAGTTCATTTTGGTTGTGTTATCTAGATCACATAATTTTCATCATTTACTTTGTGAATTATATTTTATACTGTTAAATTATTGGGAATTAGTAATTTCAACGTAATAAAATGTATGAATAAAATTGATAAATCGGTGTTGGCTTGCCTAATGACGGTGTTAGGCGCCATCACGACCTATAGTGGATTTTGGGTCGTGACAATTTGTACTGATGATTTTGATGGGTTAACTTGGGCTAGCCAAAATAGCCCATCTTCGAAATTGTTCCGGTCCAAATCCATTAACATTTGGGCGGGTTGGGCATGTCAAATGAGTTTGGGCTAGTTTTACCACCCTTGATCACATGCATACCCCTTACCCACAATAATAACCTTTCTCACTATTACACATTGATCACTCTCGATAATTTATTTGAAGTCTGTCTCGTTATGAAGAAAATTAGACATCATTTTTTTCCCATTGAAGGAGTATAAAGTATATCTTTCAATGTTAATACTCTTTCTGAAGTAAACTTCAACTTGACCTCTCCCTTTTACGAGCACGTGAGTTGTGTGATAATCACCAATCATGATGATTTTAGGAACTCCTCAAATGGAGTATATACTTTAAATCAATCTCTATCATAGCAAATATCACGGTTTGCTCCAGAATAAGCCCACCATTCATCAATATTTTCTACGTATTAATGTCTGTTATTACCGTCACAAGTGGCTCTTTGGTAACATTCGCCTGTTGTGTAGGACAACAATTTTGAAATTTGCAAAATCGAGCAATATGCCCATATTTTCCATAGACAAAGTGTGGTATCGCAAATTGAACATGTCGATTTTGTGCTTGGTTGTTTGCACCATTATTCTTATTGGGAAGTCTACCATAATTGTTCTTTAAAAAAAAATCTTCTACCATAATTTTTCTTTAGAAAAACTTCTTCGGCCTCAAAGAAGTAGTTTTGTGAGTTTTAGGAGTAATATTATTTGAAGTAATTAAATTTACCTTTGTAGTGACAGGTTGCAGAGTACTCTCTTCCGGTTGCATATGTATATCTTGGCCTCTTGCCTCTTCTTCCATGCGAATAAGCATTATCGGCATCTCAAGTGAAGTTTTCTTTTGTTTGTGGCGCATATTTTTTTGAAATTCCTTACATAAAGGTGAACATTATCTATTAAACCACCAACAATAAAGTTGTCTCCAATTTTAATATCCTCTGACCTGAGCTCTCCAACGATTATCATGAAGTCTTGAGCATGGTCTACTACGTACTGATTTGTTATCCACTATTTGAAAACGAAAAAATCTGCTAGCAGCATATTTTTTTACACATGCCTCCTCGGTATCATACTTACTCTGCAATACTTTTCAAATTTTCTTTGCAGTAGAGTAAGTTCTATCATAATAATCATAAAAATTATCAGATAGACAATTAAAAAGATAATACTGACACTTGTATAAATCATCATTATATTTTTCAATTTTCTCTTGCAGGGAAATTAGCTCATCATCATTCATGGAGAAGTTATTCACTTTGCTTGGATTCTTCTCATTTAAAATGTAAGAAACATTTAGAAGACTCAAATAAGAAAGTACTTTACCCTTCCATCTCTTGAAATGAGTACCGTTGAAACGGAATAGCTTGTTGAGATCTTCCACCTTGATATTCGCTAATTTTTTAACTGTAGTCATTTGAATCTCCTTAAAATTGTTGGTGAAAATACAATTACAATTGAGAAATAAAATGAAGAAAATAAAATATCTTCAAGTTGGGGCGGAGATATCTAGCTCTCTTTAAGGAGATTCAAGTTCACTGCATCAAAGTCTTTACCGGTCCAGCAGTAATTCTCTTGACTTGTCTCCCCATGATACAACAGCCCGATTACATTGTATGACTCGAACAAACTCTGGATGAGTTGTTGAGCCCAAAGCTCCACCAAGATGAACACTTTCCTTTAAGAGAAGTAAAACTCTCTTCTTCTTTTTCTTCACAACTTTAACCACACTTTTTCAAGCACTCTATAATTTTTTTTACACACTACATTATGGAAGAAAGATTCCTATTTATAGGTGTAAAAATTATTTCTTTAGATTAAGTTGGAAGAAATTGTTGTAATAAGTTATGAAATCATAAAGAACATGGAATAATGGTGAGTAATTACAAAAGAGTAATAGTCATTTTTACATCAAGGAGTAGTGTGGAGTTATGACCATTTTTAAGATCATTGGGTAAGTAAGAAGAGATCATGGCATATCTTATTGTAATATTAAAATGAGTGGGGAATGTTAGAATATTAACATTTTATTGTGGGTTTTTCCTATAAGGGCCCGTTTGGTTTGAGGTATTAGGAAGATAGTCAAGGTATAAGTTTCTGCATTGTTTAATCCTTTGTTGGTTAGCTTGTATTAGTTATGCTTCGATTAGATAGTAAAAGACCAAAACTGAAGTGGGGAGTCCAAAGTGGAAACGAAGTGTGGAAGTCCAATTGACTTAATTGGGGCATTTGCATTTATACTTAATTTTTGAGTCATCTTTTAACTTATACTCGGTTTGCACAAAAACTTGCAAGCGTACCCTTTTTCGGGTAACTTCAGACATACGAGCCTGAAGTAGCAAAAATTATGTGTGAAGTTTGAACTTCAGAATTTTTTACCTGAAGTGTAGCCTTATCAAAGCAAAACTTATTGTGCAAGGTCAAACTTCAGTTCAATTGTGTATGTCTGAAGTTTGAACTTCAAAAAATTTTGCCCGAAGTGTTAGCCTTATCAAAGCAAAACTTTAGATATTTGCAGTGCAAAAGTAATCGGAAAAACTTCACTTCATAGTGCAAACTTCAGACAAATTAGTCTGAAGTTCATTAATTTATAGTGCAAACTTCAGGACAAAATCAACTTGTTATATTTGAACTTCAGATCGTGCGAACTTCAGATAATTTATAGTGCAAATTTTCACATCAGGTACTTCACATCCAATGAGTAATAGAAGAAGAAGAAGAAGAAGTAGGTCAGGAGGAAGAAGAGGAAGCGTCTGAAATTGTCAAAATTTTAAAAATACAAGTATAGCTTAAACGGGGGTGACCAAATAAGGCATCCAGTGCAATTTTTACTAATTGGGCGCTTAATGAATTATGGTAGTCTTGGGATGTTGGCATATGTCTTGTACGAAAACGTTTCCTACTTACATTTGGTTTTGTGCTCGTCAATGATTATGCTTGCTTTAATTTTAGCTTATGTATATCCTACTTTGTGATATTTTTTGTCACCAATTTTCCTTTTAAGTGTTGAGTTTTAATAGCTTTATTGAGCAAAATAGCATGGAATTTTATTCCATGGAGATCCTTGAAGATTCAAACATTGTGGTTGTTGATTATATTACTAATGTGGCATTTGATAGTGCCGTATAATTCAGTACTGAAGAGGATTAATGCAATCATTATCTATTACACATTTAGTTATTTCCAGTTCCATCTTTATTCATCTATATAAATTTATATGAGTATTAGTTTTTTATTCGTGTCTATCTATATTTGACGGAGCCCGTATCGTGCTGGTAAACTAAGGTATAATGTACCTACAACTACAAATATCACAAAATGACAAAAATTTAAAGCTACTGATTGAACAGAACTATATACACAATAATTTGATCGAAAAATTGGTATGCATGATATTATTTTCTGAAATAACCATCGAACGGAACAATTAACGCTATACATATATCATCACATACACAAAGCCAGAAAAGACTCAGAATCCTCTGTAGACACAAGCTTCTCTCTTGTTCCTTCCAGTTGCTCCTTCAACAACAACAGTTCATTCAAGTTTTCACATTCTTGAACGTCAATATTTTCAAACCAATTACGGAGACCATTCCTCGAGGGCGTTGATCTCGATCCAGAAGAGCCACTAGAAAGATCACCAGAACCAGATAATGGATCTATAGAACTAGAAAAGTGTCTGTCAATGGCAAAATAAACATCGCCGCAAGTGTAAGGTTTACCCGTGTAAGATTCGACTTCTGAAGCTTTCTTGAAAAGCCATCTGCAGAATGTCACCATTCTTGATGCGTCCTTCATTATTTGCTTGATTTCTATCTTCTTCTTTCCCTATTCTCCTTTTTCTTCCTCGAGTTTAAGTTATATACACTAACATTATCCTTGTTTCATATTTGTCCTTGTTCACGACTTCACGTGCCCAAGATCAAATTTATCCCTCAACTTTTGAATATAATTTAAAATTACAGGTTGGAACTCCGCTAAGTGCAAAAACAGACATATTCCTACGGTACCAAGAGTCTAATGGAGGGGAAGTTGCTCAATTTCGAATAGTATAAGAGTAAATCCAACTTCATAAAAAACAAGGAGACCAAATTTACCCTTTTCCTAAAGAAATTTTAGATAAATTTGTAATAAACATAAGTTGGTAACCTGATAATACTAATAACTAACCTTGCAATTATACTGTCTGTGAAAGTAATTTAAAATACTCCTTTTCTCTTCTCGTTTTCTTCAACTATGGGTGGTGCTTGAATAAATAATCCAAAATAGAAGTCTGATATGCATATATAGAGAGCGATGGAAACAAATGCTATTTATGTAAGGATTCCTAAAGCTGTAAAACATATTAGTTTCCTACGCTGGTTAAACTTTCTTTTTAAGGTTTAACATGGAAAAGGAAAAGTCAGATTCTTTTTCATCTTTTCTGTAGGTAAATAGATTTCCTAAGAGCTCAAGGTTATTTTTTAAAGGTCAGAGTATTATTTTTTTAAAATAGTACAGGAGATAATAAACTTTTGTTGGTGTTCAGTTTGACTTGTGATTAGCGGTGTTCAAGGAAAATGAAAAATCAAAACGAACAATAGCAATAACTAAACCAAATCGAAGAAAAGAAAGCGAAACATTATTTTACTTGATTTTATTTGATTTTCAATTTTTGAAAAATCAATACTACATATTTAAGAAAAAATATCAAGTTAGCGAAGTGTTATTATAGAAAACATATATTATAACAAAACATAAAATTGATTCCGAAAAAGTTTGGCTTTTATAGTGAAGTGTTGTTATATATATAGGGATGTTGTTATAGAGACGTCTGACTGTATACACTACTAATTTACAGTTCTTATGACCGTAAATATTTCCAAAAATACTTAATTTATTTTGATAATCTTCATAGTATTAATCAATGCATTACCAATCTACACATTACAATTCATGCATAACTTGCTTCTAAAGCAAAGAATCTCTAATTATATAAAATTACTATAGATACCCCTGGGGTAGGTATTTTAGTAGACAGGGAACTCGTGGTTGAGGTTAGGAGGGTAAATGATAGGTTGATGAGTATTAAATTGGTAGTTAGTGAGTTTACTGTAAATATGATTAGTGCATACGCTCCTCAGGTAGGTTTGAACCAGGAGGTCAAGAAGCAATTTTGGGATGATCTGGACGAGATGGTTCGTAGTATCCCGCACACAGAGAAGTTGTTCATTAGAGGAGATTTTAATGGTTATATTGGGGCTAGTTCTAGGGGTTATGATGATGTGCATGGTAGGTACGGTTTTCGGGATAGGAATGAGGGAGGTAATTCTCTATTGGAGTTTGCTAGAGCTTTTGATTTGGTTATGGCTAACTCGAGTTTCCCGAAGAGGGAAGAGCACCTGGCCACTTTCCGAGATTCAATGGGCAAGACATAGGTTGATTACCTTCTCTGTAGGAAATGCGATAAAGGTTTGTGCACTGACTGCAAGGTCATCCCGAGTGAGCACCTCACGACTCTGCATAGGCTCCTAGTTATGGACCTGGAGATCAAGAGGAGTAGGAGGAAGAGGGCGGGGTGCAGGCAACCGAAGATCAAGTGGGGTAACTTGAACAAGGACAAAGCTCAGGAGTTAGGGGAGAAGTTGGTGGCTATGAGGGCCTGGATGAGTATGGGGGACGCGTCTAGTATGTGGTCCATGACTGCGGATTGCATTAGGGTAGCTACTAGAGAGGTCTTAGGGGTCACGAAGGGTTCTCCAGGGGTTCATAAAAGGGACTGGTGATGGAATGGAGAGGTTCAAGGTAAAGTGCAAGCTAACTTATTTGAAGCTAGTAGAGAGTACAAACGAGGAGGAAAAAAGGACGTATCGGGAGTGTTACATAAAGGCAAAGAAAGAGGCAAAGTTAGCAGTTACGACGGCTAAGAATGCAGCATTTGCTCGTTTGTACGAGGAGCTTGAGGGCAAAGGTGGGGACAAGAGGTTGTTCCGGTTGGCCAAGGTGAGGGAGAGGAAAGCCCGTGACTTAGACCAAGTCAAGTGCATCAAGGACGAGGATGGTAAAGTGTTGATGGACGAGGCACTCATTATGAGAAGATGGCAGACATACTTCCATAAACTGTTGAATGAGGAGGGGGATAGATGCATTGTGCTGGGTGAGTTGGAGCAATCCGAGAGTCAGCGGGATTTTGGGTACTGTAGGCGGATTACGGTATAGGAGGTGGAAGGAGCGATGCGTAGGATGTGCAGGGGCAGAGCAACGGGGCCAGACGAAATCCCGGTGGAATTCTGGAAGAGCGCGGGGCGAGCAGGTTTGGAGTGGCTCACTAGGTTATTTAATGTTATTTTTAAGGCAAAGAAGATACCCGAAGAATGGAGGTGGAGTACGATGAATCCGATTTACAAGAACAAGGGTGATATCCAAAATTGCAACAATTATAGAGGTATCAAATTATTGAGTCACACTATGAAGGTTTGGGAGAGAGTGGTGGAGGCCAGGGTGAGGAAGTGCGTGTCTATTTTCGAGAATCAGTTTGGATTCATCATGCTGGGACGTTCGACTACGGAAGCGATTCATCTGGTAAGGATATTAGTGGAGCAGTACAGGGAAAGGAAGAAAGATTTACATATGGTATTTATTGACCCTGAGAAGGCATACGATAAAGTTCCGAAGGAGGTTCTGTGGAGGTGTTTGGAGGTTAGCAGAGTTCTGGTAGCGTACATTAGGGTAATTAAGGATATGTATGATGATGCTAAGACTCGGGTAAGGACTGTAGGTGGTGACTCGGACTGTTTCCCTGTGGTGATGGGGTTGCACCGGGGATCGGCTCTTAGCCCATTTTTGTTTGCCTTGGCGATGGATGTACTGTCGCGTCACATCCAAGGGGAGGTGCCTTGGTGCATGTTATTTGCCGATGATATAGTGTTGATTGACGAGACGCGTAGCGGAGTTAACGCGAGGTTGGAGGTTTGGAGACAGACCTTGGAGTCTAAAGGTTTCAAACTGAGTAGAACCAAGACAGAATACTTGGAGTGCAAATTCAGTGAGACCCATGATGCAGACGTAGAGGTTAAGCTTGATGCTCAAGTTATCCCCAAGAGAGCGAGTTTTAAGTATCTCGGGTCTATTATCCAGGGTAACGGGGAGATAGACGACGATGTCACACATCGCATCGGAGTGGGGTGGATGAAGTGGAGGCTCGCTTCCGGTGTTCTATGTGATAAGAAGGTACCGTTAGAACTTAAGGGTAAGTTTTATCAAGTGGTAGTTCGACCCGGTATGTTGTATGGGGCTGAGTGTTGGCCAGTCAAGAACTCCCACGTGCAGAAGATGAAAGTAGCAGAGATGAGGATGTTGAGATGGATGTGTGGGTGTACCAGGCGAGATAGAATTAAGAATGAAGTTATCCGGGACAGAGTGGAGTAGCCTCCGTGGAGGACAAGATGTGGGAGTCGCGGCTGAGATGGTTCGGACATGTTAGGAGAAGAAGCATTGATGCCCCTGTCAGGAGGTGTGGGAGGTTGGCCATAGAGAGTTTAAGAAGGGGTCGAGGTAGGCTTTAGAAGTACTGGGGAGAAGTGATTAGACAAGACATGGCACTACTTCAGCTCACTGAGGACATGACATTTGATAGGAGGGTGTGGAGGTCGAGGATTAAGGTAGAGGGTTAGTAGGTAGCTTACAGTGCTCAATGATAGGCTTAGTAGCGTATATTTCCCTTCATATTCTTTGATTTTTATTATGGTATGTGATTTTGTTCGCCTCAGGTATTGTATTCCGTGCTGCTATTATTGGATATTGTTTTTTCCCTTGCTTCCTTCTTCTTATTCTTCTTACCCTTCCTGAGTCGAGGGTCTATTGGAAACAACATCTCTACCTGCATTAGGTAGGCGTAAGATCTACGTACAGACTACCCTCCACAGACCCCACATGTTGGGATCAAACTGGGTTTGTTGTTGTTGTTACTATAGATACCCCTGGCTGATAGTGCAAGTAAGGAAAATCCTGGGAAAGGTGCAGCTGGATTTTGCATTATAAATACTGAGAGTTACTCGGCGTTTGCCTAAAAATTCAAACATTGTAGTTGAGCTAACTGCAATTAAGGAGTCTTTAAGTTATCATTGAGACTGACGCATTAATCTTAACGAAGATCTTAGATGGAATATGGGAGATCCCTTGGAAAATTGATGCCCAGAGATTTCGACAAGATTTCCCGTTGATAGTGCCTAGTGCCCAAGCGCTAATCAAAAGCCAATTGCGACAAGATTTTGTTTGAGATTTATTAATAGTTTAGCCACCAGGTATCCTGCCTAGTGTCATATCAGCTTTAAGAAACACAAATCATCATTTTTGAGTCATGGCACTTTATTCAAATAGCATCGGAACATTCAATTAGCCATTTCGTATAATGCTAACACGTTTGATTATAGTCCTTACATTCCGTTTCTATGTATGCCTATGCCATAGAAACAAAAGGTTAAATTAATCATGTGTTTTCAGATATAATAAGAATAAACGTAGTAGTCATACATCCCAATAACATTTTCTTTAGCTAAATCAAAAAAGAACATTTTCTTTTTTTACAAAATTCTATCTTATGCACAAACAGAACACCTCCTAAAGGTTGCTAAAGATATCAAAACATGCATTAACGATCTTACCTGAGGGAAGTAAAGTACCTTTACTGGACTTGCAGATAAAATGAGAATCTGAACGGAAAATAAATTTGAAATTTTACATATGCCAGGTTATAGCTAAGCTCCCTCAACCTGCTTGCCTTGGCACTGCACTGACATTTCCATTTTTAATTTTACTCTAAATTGGTAATCTTTTAGACACCATTCAAAATAAAAGAGAAAAAAGAAAAAGAAGACAACTAAATTGGTTATCGGTCAACCAGCCAAGACGGATAATTAGACGGCCGCCATACTTTCAAGGGCACTACATAGAAAACAAAGCTCAAGAAAAATCGCAAACTGAACGCACAAAAGGGATCCAGGAACGAATTAACGGATGACTAATCAACCTCAATAGTGTAGGTTAACAGCTACTGATAGTATGTTTCTTTATCACCATTTACATTTTCACGATCTGGTGTAGAAAAATAGCGGTAACAGTTCAGTCCCTACAAGAAGGAAATCATTGCAACAGAAGCTTCTCTACCCCACAAAATCACCATCAGATTTGGCTACTTAAGCATCCCAAGTCACCAACATCAATATCTTTTAGTTTTAACAAACTTCACCACGATTGTCATCACATTTGACAGTGAAATTTATCAAGACCCGCACAGAATTTTGACTTCTCATGTCTACCTATTCTGCCATTATTATGTCATCT
Source organism: Nicotiana undulata (assembly GCA_005239495.1). Classification (NCBI taxonomy): domain Eukaryota; kingdom Viridiplantae; phylum Streptophyta; class Magnoliopsida; order Solanales; family Solanaceae; genus Nicotiana; species Nicotiana undulata. The sequence continues at coordinate 56,428 of ML271412.1, read as the reverse complement.
GAGATGCTAAGCGTACATGGCATCTCAAAAGACAATTTTTGCATACATCATATCCAAATTCGTTGCAGACAGTGGTTGTGCAACTTCACCAAAGAATGCAAGTAAAAAGAACCAAAAGAACGCATGAGAAGTAAACATCACTGAAGGGCCAAGAGAAAAGTGATCATATATGACATCTTATATCACTACCCATGTATGCAGATCCAATTTTCTTTTTCTGTTTTATATTAAGGATATCCAGATCTAATAGTTACCTTTAAATGTGCAATACTTTTCTGTGAAATTCTTCATCAATGAAAAAGCTATGTAGTGCCCTTCTTCTTTACACCGCCGTCTCTTGCAAACAGAATATAAAGATCAAAACATATGTAACTAAATATACGATATAATCCAAAATACTCAGGTATCCAAATCAATTGCGAGAAAATTGTTTAATCGAAATATGTTACATACACGAGTTTCCTTGGAAACAGTTCCTTAATAGATAAACTGACTACGCCACCCAGCCATGCAAGCAGTTACATGATAAGGTTCCAGCGCCCAGTGATAGTCGACCTGCAATAAAATCTGAGACATGTACAATAGTCAAAGCATTTTTTCCGCGATCTACTGTCAAAAGTGTCCTGCTAAAAGAACAACACAAGTGATCGTCAAAACAAGTTTTGCATCTTCCTTTCAACGCATGGCTCTCTAACCTCAACCACATCGACCCCGAGTACTAGACAAAGCACCAACAGTTACTGCATGCTATTCACTTATCTTAGCAAAACAAGCCACCAGTCCCCAACTCCCCCTGCTGCAATTCCTTTCTTCGCTGCTCCTCTAGCGGATCTGGACTCTTCACTACTCTTCGCGTACGCCTAAAAGCAGAATAAAGTAGGGATAGGATCACCTTAAGAGATTCACAAATTCTCAAATATTTGATAATAGACAACTTTTTCCTAATCAAGTATTGACTGACAATTGAAGTTTGCGGGATTAACACCTGTCTTGCGCATGCTGTGCAGGGAAGGTAGGCATGAATTCTTTGGACTTGGGAAGAGGAACTTCACGAAACCACTCATGGTTCAATGCAGTTTCAGCAGTTATCCTCTGCAGTTTGTCACCACAAACAATAAGCTTTTGAGCAGGAAAGATTAGCTTAGAGCAAACTTACAAGTTCACATATATTTGGTTATCAGTACCTGATCCGGATCATAAGTGAGTAGCTTGTTCAACAGGTCAAAACCAGCATCAGATAGTCCAGGTTCCATGAAAGATGCGGCCGGAAATTCCTTTCTTAACAAGTTATACCTGAAACGAATAATCATGGGTTAACAGAAACATGGGAATATTTGCTGTCAAACTGAAATCGTAGCCAAGCCGGGACAGCCAGACCAGAATCACTCAAAGCTGGAAGCCTGGGAAAACAGTAGCAAAATAAAGACATGAATCTCCAGTTGTCTATTGTAGGGATAAAATATGGAAGAAAATAATACTTACTTATGCTTTACAAAGTTGACTTTCACCCCAGGGAGTTTGGAAAATCCCGGCCATATCGTCTCATTTGGGGTGCCAAGGATTCTGAAAATCTGGAAAGGGAAAACCCCACAAATACATTAATGATGTTAGAATTACATCGCCGAAGCTGTAAGTAACTCTCCACTAACTACAAAGTAAAGCAGCTGGAAGAGAGACCTTGTTAAGTTGATCAACTTCTGATTTCCCATTGAAAAGCGGTTCTTTCCTCAGCAATTCAGCCATGATACAACCCAATGACCACATGTCAATAGCAGTGGAATATTGTTTCGCTCCCAAAAGAAGTTCAGGTGCCCTGTAAGATCCTTGTCACTAAAAGATCAGATAGCGAAAGAATTTAACAGAAATCTTTTTTGGCAACATACACAACTCAACAATAATATGTCCATGTACTTGAAACTTTTTAATAAAATTAAATCAAAACAAGTAAAAGCATTGAACTGAAACTCACCTGTACCACAAAGTAACCACCAATTGAGTATACGTTTTCAGGGGGCTCCCATATTGACGAGCCAATCCAAAGTCACAAATCTTCAACTCACCTTGGTTATTTAAAAGTAAATTTGAAGTCTTCAGATCTCGGTGAAGCACCCAGTTATCATGAAGATACTTGACACCCTCCAAAAGCTGGAGCATAAGGCATTTGACTTCACTTTGGGTAAATCGTTGTTTCATTGTCTCCATTAACGCCTTCAGGTCATGCTCCATGTATTCCATCACCATGAAAATGTTGTCAAGTTTGCTCCCTACAACTACTTCTTTAACATCTACAACTGCGGGATGGTGGAAAGAGAGGAGAATGTTTATCTCCCTTAGAGATGTCAAAGGAAACCCTTCTCGTTCCTTTTCCATTTTAACCTTCTTTAGAGCAACAATTTCTCCTGTCTTCTTATCTCTAGCTCTGTAAACAACTCCATATGTACCTTCATCTATCTTGTTAAGCCTCTCGTATTCATCCACGCTTCTACACCCCTGAAGCATGTTTACGCTCCTATGAGGAGGGAATGAAGCTTCTAGTACACCACAAGAATCATGCTCGTGTTCGTATTCTGTATCTGATTGGCTAACACTAGTATCATCATAATTACAGTCCTTACCCACTTCCATGGAGTCATTCTTGTCTAAATTATTTTCCTGGTAACTATCTCTACTAGAAGACCTAATATGATCATCAGATTCTGCCCTATTTCTCTTGGGGTTCTCAAGTTCAGGGGTCAGTGATTTCCTACGCCCACCTGTTTCAGTCAACCATGACCCTAGTTTCCTACTCTTTAATCGAGGAATTTTATTTTCATCAACTGGGAAATCATCAACATCATTCACCCATCGAGACGCTCTTATATGCACATATTCATCATGTTCAAGTATTTTACATTCTTGTTCATTGCTCGATCGCACCTCAACAGGAGGCGTCAAAGATATGTGGTCAGGAAATTCAGAAGCAGCTTCTTGGGAAACAGGTATAGCCTTCACTCTAAGCTGGGACTGCTCTGTATTATTATTAGTCAGAGAATAGTTCTGCACCTTAGCAGTTGCCAGTGAAATTGTACTAATATTTGACATTCTATTCACTTTCTTAGCATCTTTTTTATCCCAAATAACGGGTGAAAATTTTCGTATTTTGCTCTGTACAGGTAACTGGTCTCCATTGTCCGAATTGCTGGCCTGATCATCAGAACTCTCACAGGACGATGATAATTCCCCGGGCTCACGGTCAGTTCTACCTGAATTACTCATCATCTCCATTTCTTTTAAATTCATTCGTCTTAACCTAACCCCGCTATCGCCGTCACGAAATCCATCATAATTTCTCTCTGAGTAACCAACTTCCTTCCTTGAAACCTCAAATTCCAAACCCTGGCCCCTAAATTCTTCGTCTCTGTATCCACCATGTCTTCCAGTAGCCATATAAATCCCCAATTCTCCTCTAAAGATAAAACCCTAACCCTAAATTCACCCAAACAAGACCAATACACCGATTCTAGTGGAAATACAACTTATATTTGAAAAAATAAGGGAATTGGAAGGCTTACTGATTGTAGAAACGGATGAAAGGCGGCGACGGTGTCTTCTTCCGAAAGGGAGGGCAACCAAGTTCCGGCCGTGTAAAGGGGCTTTTCAGATTAGCTCCTCCTATTATTTTATACTGTGGTTGAGATCGCCTCCAGATTTTTGTCAATTGTTATTTGGTTTTCTGTAATTGAAAGAAATAACCACAATGTTTCTTGTATCCTCGTTTTGCTCCCCTGAATTTACAATAATAGAATATCTCCCCCACAAGAAAAAGCTCATGATTCATTTACACTAAAAGGAACAAATATATGTTTGTTTTTTTCCAATAATAAAAGGAGAGTGGTGTTAAGACGGTGATGCGCGCACAATAGTTAAAAATTAATCACAAATTAAGGATGTGTTTGGTATGAACTCAATTTTTCTATGTTTGGTTGGCTTAAATATTTTGAAAAATATTTTTCTCATCAATTTATTTTTCTTCAATTGGAGGAAAATATTTTTCCTATCAAGAGAAGGAAAAATATTTTTCAAAACTCCTTCCCAAGCTTCACCACCATATTCCTTACCCTCACCACTCACCCCACACCCACTCACCTAACCCCATCACATGCACTCTTTCCAAAAAGGTTTTTTTTCGTCACCACTCATCCCTCCCCCCCACCCCGCAAAAAGAAAAAAAAAATTGTAATTTTCAAAAAAAAAAATTCTGCACCCCCACCCCCTGCCCTACTCCCGCACAAAATTTTATTTTTCTTAATTTTTTGTAATTTTTAAATTTCTATTTTTTTTTCCTGCACTCCCCTGCCTCCCTCCCCCGAAAAAAAATATTTTTTTATATATTTTTTTAGTTTTGCTTTTTTCATCTTTCATTTTACAAGTTCAAAATTTTACAAGTTCCAAAGTTATGAGCGTGGAGTTTTATGTGTTTCGAAGTTTACGGGTTTAGAAATTATAAAGTTTACGGGTTCGAAATTTCGCGATTTCGAAAGTTTTGCGGTTCAGAAATTTATGAAATTTGTAGGTTCGGAAGGTTGTTGGTTCGAAAGTTTATGGCTTAATGTTTATTGTCTCAAAATTATTTATGAATACTCTTGAGAAAATATTTCCTTGATTTGCGTACCAAGCACCAGAAAATATATAAGATTACTATTTATTTTTCAAAAAAATATTTTCTTGAAAAATATTTTCATTATACCAAACACACCCTAATTGTTATCTTATTTGTTTGGTATAAGAAAATTAATAATTTTTTATCGTATTTCATTGGCATATTTAAAATTTTAAAACAATAAAGTTATGGAAACAAAAAATAACAAGTAATATAATAAATTTTTAATCAATGCAAAACTTACTTTGTCTACAATGTTGGAACTTTTTAGAGAACACCACTCGCTTTAGCATTTCTTGTTATATAGTAATCAAATTCTTCTACTAGATTACTGTAACAAATTCAATGTTTAGTTACGGGTTACGGAATGTTAGTATTTTATAGGCCAAATTCAAACTTCTTTATAATGGCGTTGTTTGTGCGGATAATTTTTTGGTGTTGTAATAAATGATTGTTATATAATATTTATAAAAGCATTTGATATTTAGATCTTAATTGGATATTATTGTTTACCCTTACAAACGGATAACAATTGAATTTATACGTGATTTTAAGAATATGTGGATTAATTCAATACAAGTGATTAATGACGTTAGATTAAATAAATGAAAGACATAGTAAATGGTCAAACCAATGATAAGAGTGATACTGGGCTCGATTAATGGCTCAATGAGGAACCTGCCTTCAATTCCGAGTTTGCACTTATGAAGAAAACTTAAGAACAAAAACAAGAACTTTGAACAACAAAGAGAATTGAAGTAAATTGTCTTGGTATGCGTGTTACAATGTGTTATATGAATAATAAGCTTCCCCCTTTATATAATAGCGGTTTTTACCCTAAGTACAATTCTAAGAGAGGTAAAAATCTCATGTTTCGTTAATCACTGATTTTCTGGCGATACGGGCTGAGATTTACGTCATGGTTCCGGTTGGGCACGGATATCACAGTCCTTTGTTAGTCGTGTGCAGTTGTTTGGTAATGCTCTCTGAAGTCTTGAGGCTCGAACTGGACCCGGAGGACATGGTATCGGTGTCTGCGAGGGCAAGTGTTCTGCTCAAGTCCCGATACGAGGGGCTCTTCGCTCTGACTCTGATTGCTGCTCCGCTTTCCTTACCGGGAAACCGGGATGCTTAGTGGGCTTGGTTTTACCCGTATACAAATAATCCCCTCAATTCACAGAGAGTAGCCTTGTCAAAACGATGGGAAACGACAGATGACTCTGGTTCCTTCATTCGTACGTTACGACGAAGGAGCCGAAACATCTCATCAGTCCCGTCGTTCTTACTTTGGACACGTGTCACTCATCGGCAGCTTGCCTACGAATGTGAAGCGTCGGTTGTTTCTCTATAAAAGCTTCCTCACTTTGTTCTTTTTCTACTTTTTGACTAAATTACTACCGTCGAGCTTTCCAACCTTCATCAAAACCTTCTTCAAACCTTCATATTTGCATCCTTGTTCTTCAATTTCCATAGTAATCTCCAGATTTTTGCCAAGATTTTTTTCAAATCTTCATACTTTGTTCTTCATCTTCAAAACTCGTGTTCCCAAAACTTTGCATTCTTTCCTCAAATTTTCAAACACTCCCCCATATGACAATGGCCAAAGCATTAAAAATCATTCCTCAACAAGTTACCTCTTCATCTTCTCAACCGGCCAATGGTACTGAAGCGGTTGCCCCTGAAGTGATCGCCCTCGAAACGGCTTCCCCCGTTATGGTTGCTAACAAACCGGCTGCCGAGACTCCCTTGACAACATTCATTCACGGGGCTGCTCAATTGCAGATGACTTTAAAGTCAAGAAGCCTTCACGCAAACAAGACCGGGGTGAAGGAGTCTCGAGGTACATATGTTCTATGACTAAAGATGTTCTTCACATAGTTCGTAAGGACTGCAATTGGGAAGGAAAGAGCGTAGTAGTCCCCGGTCCCGAGGAACCCGTTACTACCCACGTGGTGGGGTACTTAAGTGTTTATACTTATCCCTTTCACACTGGGCCCGATGGATCCAATCGTGCTGGACTTTTGCAAGAGGTACGAGTGTGCCTTGGGCAAATCCATCAATCGTTGTGGAGGATCGTGACCCTCCTCCACTACTTCATGAACAAGACCGAGTCTCATCGGTTCACGATCGATCACCTGCTCTGATTATACAATCCCTGAATATTTTGAGACGGGCTGATCAAGCTTACCTGCCCGGCCAGCAAAGCCCCCTTTTCGAGTATCAACGAAGATCGAGACCGGGGCTGGCATGGACGGTTTGTCCGAGTGAAAATCAAGGATTTGATCCCCCCTGAATACATGTTATTCCTGAGAAGTGGAATGCATATCGTAAGTGCAATCTATCTTTTAACATTAAAATTCTTTTTCTTCAATTTCTATCTTCTCATTCATGCTTATGGTTGTACAACCGTCGCTCAGGTTCCGAATGCGGTTCCCCGGTTAAAGGAATGGATCGAGGGCATCTGTACTCAGATGTCGTACTTCGAGCGCACATGATGGGGACTCTCAAAGGGCCAATGGGAGGTCATTATCATGGTAAGGCTTCTTTTTGAGTAGCCAATACTATGTTTTTACCTTTTATTGTACTAACTCCTCTTCCCTTTTGTTATTGCAGGCTTGCCTAAGACCACCGAACTTAGGCCCTCTGAAGGGGATGAGAATGTACCCTTGACCGTTGGTCCCTCCGTTGCTGACATAGAGGGAAAAAAGAAGAGGAAGAGAAAACCTTTGGGCTCCCTGGGCTCCGAGGGCTCTAAAGAATCCGAAGGGCCAGACAGTTCTGGCGACAAGTCGGGTTCCATTGAAGATCAGGCGTAGATGTCTTAGGAGGTTTCTTTTTGTTTTTGTATCCTGTACATATATTTTGTTGCCTTTGTAAAGATATTCCAGAATATATATATATATATATATATATATATAAAAAATCCCTTTTGGAAATTTTCAAGTCTATTATCTTAGCATCTTTTTACAATTGCAAATATTTGTAATGCATTATCACATAATCAAACGTAATAATAAGTCATTTTTCGGAGGTCCGATTTTCTGGTCTCGACTTTGATGGCCCCGGCGTGAGATATTACAAAGCCATTTTCAAACATAGCAAACGAAGCAATGGAATCAAGGGGCAGGTTATGATACCATATCATTGCTCCTTTATACAAAGTTTCTTCGAATTTTTTCAGCAGAATCGACTCGACTTCTTCATCTTCTAAGTAATTTCCCTTGATGGCACACATGTAGGAGTTCACGTGTTCATTTAGATCCGTGGTGCCATTATACTTTGGAATTTCGGGCATACAAAACTTCTTTGGGATCAGTTTCTAAGTTGCGCTCAAAGGGAAAGGTTTTTGGACAAATTTCTTGGAATCCAAGCCTTTCAATATCAGGGGTGCTCCAGGGATTTGATCAACCCTGGAGTTACAGGTCTCCACTTTTTGTCATTGGCTTCGATTTTCTTTTCTCCCGATTCCACCAGCTTCGTTAGTTCCTCAAGCGTCTTTATTATCTCGGGGTTGGTCCCGGGTTCAAGTTCACCTGGCTTTTCAGTGGCTGGTTCATTTCTGCAGGTGTTTTCCGGGAATGGTTGGGGCTTAACTCTACTGGGGGCGCGGATTTGGTTTTGCAACTGGGATATAGCCACATGTTGAGCTTGTAACATTTCGAAGATCACCCGTAAATTGATCTCATCGCCTTCAACGTCGTGTGTAACCCGGGCTATCAATCGGGCTCCCCTGCAAACACTGTTTTCGAGGTCAGTAGGCAAGTTTGCGTCGATGACCACATGTGAGTTGGCATCAATTGGGTTAGCGACCGGAACTCCGTTGGGGTCAACAGGAGGCACCTCATTGCTGGAACTACATTGTTGTTCTAGCCATGGTGGTCATACTCAGCATCAACGTTCAAATGAGTAGATTGAGAGTTCGACATTTTTAATTTGACCTGAAATTAAAATCTCAAATAACAAGCGTAAAACATAGTGCGTTATGGATGTATCAACATACCACTATTATCACTAACCTCACGATGAGCGCCAAACTGTTTACCCTTAAAACGGATAACAATTGAATTTATATGTGATTTTAAGGATATGTGGATTAATTCAATACAAGTGATTAATGACATTAGATTAAACAAATGAAAGACTTAGTAAATGGCCAAACCAATGATAAGAGTGATCCCGGGCTCGGTTAATGGTTCAATGAGGAACCTATCTTCGGTTCCGAGTTTGCACTTATGAAGAACTTAAGAACAAAAAAAGAACTTTGAACAACAAAGAGAGTTGAAGTAAATTGCTTTGGTATGCGTGTTACAGTGTGTTCTATGAATAATAAGCTTCCCCTTTTATATAGTAGGGAGTTTACCCTAAGTACAATTCTAAGAAAGGTAAAAATATTATGTTTCGCTAATCACTAATTTTCTATCGATATTGGCTGAGATTCACGCTGTGGTATCCGGTTGGGACGAACATCACGACCCTTTGTTAGTCATGTGCATTTGTTTGGTAATTCTTTCTGAAGTCTTAAGGCTCGAACTGGACCCGGAGGACGTGGTCCTGATGCCCCTGAGGGCATGTGTTTTGCTCTAGCCCCGATACGAGGGGCTGTTCGCTCTTACTCTGATTCCTTACGGTCATGTTCCTGCCCCATTTTCCTCACCAGGAAACCCGGATGCTCAGTGGGCTTGGTATTACCCCTATACAATTATATACAAAAATAACGTTAAAAAAAGTCATTTTTTTAAATTTTCTATGTTATAAAAATAAAATAACATATTTAAATTCAGAATCTCAAAAGATATTCAAATTTCATTAATTAATTTCTATAAAAATTCGATACATTTAACTAGTTGTATTTTATTTACAAAGAATTAAACTCTGTAAGGCACATGCGTAAATGGCTTGATTGTCACTCACCATCACAATTCATAGTTGTAAAAAATCAGTTGAATTGTTACAACCTTTTTTCATGAAGTTCCTCTAACGTATCAAATATTCAGGTTGACACTTTTCATATTTTTTGACATCTCATAATACCTTATAGAAATATATATATCACTTTTAGTGTTTAAGTTAGGTAGAATAAACATCCAAAAGTTATATTCTTATGTATTCTATGTAAAAAAGAAATATATATTGTTCATTTAATATGAATCATATCAATACACCATCTTATATATCAAGTTGTTAATAAGACAATCTTTCGTATAACATAAGCATTAACCAATTGGAAAATTAACATACCTAAGAATGTATGTGTAAAGGAAAAAAGGGCAGTGTTCGCCTTAACTTCGTTAACCCTTTAATATATTGTAAAGTGGGATCTACTCCTCTACAAAAAATAAAATAGAATAGGAAAGCTCGCAAACATAATGCAATCAACAGAAATTGAATTGGTCTAGTAAAAAAAATAGAAAAAAACCCTATCAAGATGGTGTTGAGAAAAACACACATAAGTCCGAATTTTGAGATAAAAGAGAGTTTTTTAAAAGGAAAAGAAAAAAGAATAAAGCGTTTTGACACTTTTGTTGAGCACTTTTATATAGTGCAATAAAGATGGGAAAATGCTAATTTTATATATGGTAATTTTGATGCATAGTTGTGATGAATTTCTGAGAATCGGACGGTTTACACGGATCAAGCATCTAGTCCAAAAAGCATGTCATGTTCATTGAAGTCCGCATGCACTCCAAATAAGTCCTTCTTTCCTTTCCCCGAAAGGGACACCTTTTGTTTAAATTCATTGTCCATTCTGTCATTTATTTTTCTTTTGAATCCCTTTCGGTCTAACTATGTTCCGAAACTAAGGCAAAGAAAGGATGGCAAGACTAATTTACACGGCTCTCATTTGACACGGGCTAATATACAAAAGACACCAAGCCTCGTAAGGGGTATCGAGTCGATCTCGACTGGCCATAGCGGCCGATGCTTCAAACTCAAAACCCTTGAAAGGAGAAAATCATATTGAAGTACCTATAAAGGCAAATGAAGTTGAAAAGGTTGAGCTCCACGCGGCTAACCGCCTCGGCAAGGTCTGAAAAGCCAAAATACCCCAAATGCTCTGAAATTAAAGTTGGAAGAAAGAAGCCAGAGATGAAAGGCCGATGAAGGCGAAATAAAGTTGGAAAGGTTAAGTCTGTTGCAGCAGAATTTGAGGGGCCAAAATTCCCTCCGATACTCCAAAAATCCAAAAGAAAAAGCAAGTGAAAAGCCTACAAAGGCAAAATAAAGCCAAACTTTTGGGTCCCACGTGACCGATCGCCATGGTAAAATATGGAAAGCCAGGGTCCCCGTGATTAGAGATGAAACCCAATCCCCGGCAAGCAATCAAGTGGTTGAGATCTTCGTCAAAAGAATTGAGATTAAGCAGTTGAAAATCAAGGCCGCAAAACCAACCACCGTTTCAAACTAACAAATTGTTCTTTGTTTGAAAATCTAAAATATGTGCAACTCGAAAGCAACCTTGCAAGAAGCAGATGCAACCAAAATAAATTGCGCAAGGCCTAGAAGGAGCTATGCAACAACAAATCCAAAAAGAGAAGTTTCCTCTAAAAATTCTTTCCCGCATTCACTCTTTCTCTAAAAAAAAAAGGAGAAAAAAAAAACGATGTTGAAAACAATTCAAACCTAAAGTAGTATAGGGTCTCCAATCCCTAACTACACATTTTCCAACATAGGATATTCCATTCCTTAGTTGATGCCAACATAGGGTCTCCACTCCCTAGTTGATGCCAGCATAACCTGATGCCGACATAACTCGATCTTAACCTAGGATATCACATTCCTTAGTTGATGCCAACATAGGGTCTCCAACCCCTAGTTGATGCCAGCATAACCTGATGCCGACATAACTCGATGCCAACCTAGGATGTCCCAGTCCTTAGTTGATGCCAACATAGGGTCCCACTCCCTAGTTGATGCCAGCATAACCTGATGCCGACATAACTCGATGCCAACCTAGGATGTCCCAGTCCTTAGTTGATGCCAACATAGGGTCCCACTCCCTAGTTGATGCCGGCATAACCCGATGATTCTTCCAACATAGAGTTCCACTCCCTAACAGACACCAACATAACCTTGTGATCTTTTCCTGACGACAGCATAACTTGTTGATCTTCTCCAGATACCGGCATAACCCGATGATCTCTTTTTCTGGCAACAACATAACCTGTTGACCTTTTCCAGACACCAGCATACAATATTCCTACATGCCCTAGAGGCGGACTACTTCCAGAACATGATGTCTACTATGGGTAGACCGTTAGCGGAAGCTATCAAAATTGGGGAGATGGTCGAAAAGGGTTTGGAAACGGGCCGAATCTTGAGTCAAATTGCGTTTAAAGCTGCATCACAGGCCGTTCAGAATGGTTCAGGGGGTTTGATGAACAGAAATGGGAGAGAAGAAGGAGCCATGATGGTTTCAAGCTCGAAGGAGTCCCGCATGGCATTCAACCAATCATATATGCTTCCTAAGGTCCCATAACATTATTATCCCTATCAATATGCTGCTTATGCCGTGGCATCGCCTCCCTATGCGGTGATGAACACACAACCTTACACGCGGCCACAAAATTATGCCCAAAACTGAGCTCCACTTCCCAAAAATGCCCATCCTTACCAAGCTCCGTATAATCCCCAATCAAATATTTCCCGATACAATCATCGCCCAAGAGAGCCTTTCAAAAAGAATCAGTTCACCCCTATTGGTGAATCATACTCCAACTTGCTCCAAAAGTTGGTCAGGATCGGTCTGTTGCAGCCAATGGCCCCAAACCGGCTGAACCCCGAGTCCCCCTCGCACCGAGATGATGCTAGATGTGAATACCACTCAAGAGAAGTGGGGCATGACACTGAAGATTATTGGACTCTTGAAAGAGCAGTGGAAGATCTCATCGAGGTCCAGGCAATAGTGCTTAGGGATGAAGATGTCCCTAATGTGATGAACAATCCCCTGTACTCACACTGGGCCGGTAGTCGGAATGATTTGTGAAGATGAAGAATTTGATCCGGCACTGAAGGGCATTGCAGCCATTGCTGAGACAACAGAAAAGCCAAAAAACGGTCGCCAAGCCTGAAAGTTCCCCCCATCAGATGGGAGTCTCGCTAGCCAGTCTTGCTATCCTTTCTGCGTCCGGATTATCTCAGGGTGTGATCCGGATGTTTTACTTTATTTTATTGTCTTACTTTCCGATGTAAACCCTTCTATCTTTAAACTAAAAAAATCAAATGGAATTAATGTTTAATTTTCCAAGAATGTCTCTTAATCTTGTCTCTTTCCTTACTATACTTTTAGTTCTGTTTAAATGCATATTTCAATAACATGACATGCTTGCGGACTTCATGCCCAGATCCTAAAACACTGTCAGATTTCGAAATAATGAATCAAGAATCAGAATGCAAATGAAGTTAGGTCAAGGAAATAAAACAATGAATCGGAACACTCAAAAGAAAATTGGTTCAGATTGGAAAGGTCCATACATTGCAACCAGAGTACTGCCAAAAGAGTGTGTTGTACTTAGGACTCGAAGAAAATGTCCCTGAAACAACTGTCAACGCAGGTGCAGTCAAAAGGTACTATGTTTGATCCTCCATATATTTTCAAATGTTCTCCGGTTAGGATGACGAAGTCTTTTTTTCTCGCTACCCAAACACCATTAACCCTCTTTGCAAACCCTTTGAGCCGGTTACTCTTCTTTGATTACCCTCTTTGGAACCTGAAAGTATTATTGGAAAAAAAGAAAGAAAAAAAAAACAACAAAAAAAAGAAAAAAAGGGAAAAAAGAAAATCAAATGAAAAAGAAAAAAAGAAAAGGAGAACAAGGAAAGCAAAAGAAATAGAAAACAAAACAAAACAGAGGAAAAAAAAAAGTTTCCATGAACTACGTTTGACTTGAATCCGAAAGGATACGTAGGCAACCTCACCCTGGGTTCAGTCACACCAAAATAAAAATCTAAATTTCCTCAAAAGTGAAATTGGGGCAGAAGTTATAACAGTTCGGCAATGTTTTTGGCTGAAAAGTTCCAAAGTTGTAATTCAATCCAAATTTTTTCCACCAAAATCCTGTTCAAGTCCTTCCGATCAATCGGCAAAGATGACCAAAATTGGATATACAATTATTTGGATCTGATGCAAGCAAGTGAGAGAAATAAAACGACAGAGTCTTATCGGTGAGAACCTACACGGGCACCGTGAGGCGACGGTAAGAAGAGAAATTAAAATGAGAGAGTCTTATCGGTGAAAACCCACACGGGCTCCGTGAGGTGACGGTAAGCAAAGAAATTGAAAATGAGAGAATCTTGTTAGTGAAAACTCGCAAAGAGAACTACAAGGCGATGGTGAGCAGAGAATTGAGAGAGGTTAGTCAGTGAAAACCCGCAAAGGGCGCCACTGACCGAAAGAATAATGGGTCACTGACATGGACACGGTCTGGGGCAAGGTTTCTCAATCTCGAGGTAATAGTTGTGATAAATTTCTGATAGTCGGTCGGTTTACACGGATCAAGCATCCAGTCCAAAAGGCATGTCATGTTCATTGAAGTCCGCATGCACTCCAGATAAGTCCTTCTTTCCTTTCCCCGAAAGGGACACATCTTGTTTAAATTCACTATCCATTTTGTCATTTATTTTTCTTTTGAATCCCTTTCGGTCTAACTCTGTTCCGAAACTAAGGCAAAGAAAGGATGGCAAGACTGATTTACAGGGTTCTCATTTGGTACGAGGAAGTATGCAAAAAGGCACCCCAGCCTCGTCAGGGGCATCAAGTCGACCTCAACTGGCCATGGCGCCCGATGCTTCAAACTCAAAACTCTTGAAAGGAGAAAATCAAATTAAAGTACCTATAAAGGCAAATGAAGTTGAAAAGGTTGAGCCCCAAGTGGCTAACCGTCTAGGCAGGGTCTGAAAAACCAAAATACCCCAAATGCTCTGAAATTAAAGTTGGAAGGAAGAAGCCAGAAATGAAAGGCCGATGAAGGCGAAATAAAGTTGGAAAAGGTTAAGTCCCATGCGACTAGCCGTTGCAGCAAAGTTTGAGGAGCCAAAAGTTTTCCCTATGCTCCGAAGTAAAAAAAACAAGTCGAAGTGAAAGACCTACAAAGGCAGAATAAAATCAAAAATTGGGTCCCACGTGACTGATCGCCATGGTAAAATTTGGAAAGCCAGGGTCCCCAGGATTAAGGATGAAACCCATCCCCAACAAGCAAGCAAGTGTTGAGATCTTCGTCAAAAGAACTAAGATCAAGCAGTTGAAAATTAAGGCCGAAAAACCAACCACGTTTCAAACGAACAAATTGTTCTTTGTTTGAAAATCTGAAACAAGTGCAACCAAAATAAATTGCGCAAGGGCTAGAAGGAGCTCTGCGGCAACAAATCAAAAAGGAAAGTTTCCTCTAAAAATTCTTTCCCGCATTCACTCATTCTCTAAAACAAAATTGAAAAAAATAATGAGGAAAAACATAAAAACGATGTTGAAAACAATTCAAACCTAAAGTAGTATAGGGCCTCCAATCCCTAGCTACACATTTTCCAACATAGGATATTCCATTCCTTAGTTGATGTCAACATAAGGTCTTCACTTCCTAGTTAATGCCAGCATAACCTGATGCCGACATAACTCGATGCCAACCTAGGATATCCCATTCTTTAGTTGATGCCAACATGGGGTCTCCAATCCCTATTTGATGCCAGCATAACCTGATGCCGACATAACTCGATGCCAACCTAGGATGTCCCGGTTCTTAGTTGATGCCAACATAGGGTCCCACTCCCTAGTTGATGCCGGCATAACCCGATGATTCTTCCAACATAAGGTTACACTCCCTAGCAGACACCAACATAACTTGGTGATATTTTCCTAACAACAACATAACCTGTTGATCTTCTCCAGATACCGACATAACCTGATAATCTCTTTTCCTAGCAATAGCATAACCTATTGGCCTTTCCCAACACCAGCATAACCTGGTGATCTTCTTCTGTCAGCAGCATAACCTGTTGATCCTTCCCATCACCATCATAACCCGGTGATCTTCTTTTGGCAATAGCATAACCTGTTGATCCTTCCCAACACCAGCATAAACTGGTGATCTTCTTTTGGCAACAACATAACCTGTTGATCCTTCTCAACACCAGCATAACCTGGTGATCTTCTTTTGGCAACAACATAACCTGTTGATCCTTCCCAACGCCGGCATAACTCGGTGATTCTTCTTAACAACAGCATAACCTGTTGATTTCTTCCCGGCACCAGCATAACCTGGTGACATTTTTCTATCAACGGCATAACCTGTTGATTTTCTCCTAACGCTGGCATAACCTGGCAGTCTTTTCTGACGACGGCATAACCTGTCGATCTTGTCAACATAGGGTCTTCAATCCCTAGTTGATTTTACTTTTAGGCATAGGGTATCCACCCTCTAGTCTACATTCACTCCGAGTACACCATTCCCTATTTTTCATTGCTTTCCATAATAAAGTAACATAGATTTCATTGCAATAACTCACGAAAGTTTCCTAGTGAAAACTGGGGTAGAAAATTTCGTTCGTTTGTTCTTGATTTTGCAGATTACACTTAAGGACAATGGATTCGAGATGACCAAAAGAAGAACTTTCGATCCAGAATAAAAGAGAAAGAGAAGATTGAATCCAAAGTGCTTCGGGGAAGACGCGAACTATTCAGGACGAGATTGAAGTCATCTGTTCTGTATATCCTGCCTTGATCCGAAAAGCTGAAGAAGAATTATCCAGCACCTACAACGAACAAGCATCAAGATTCAGATCGGAGTCTGTATAAAAAAGCAACCAAGACTCAAAATCAAGCTTCAGAAGAGTCGTAGATAGGAATCTTGTAACTCGTAGTTGATAGGTTTAATTTAGTCTTTTTTATTTTGATTTTGATGTATAAGGAGCTCAACAAGCAGTAAGCAGTAGGCAACCTCTGAAATAAGGTTCGGCCAAACTTTTTTCAAAATGCTTCCAAATGGAGTATCAAATGGGCAAAGATTGCTCGTAATTGCTCACTTTATCTTTGCCCGAAAACTCTTCATGTTCTCGAGCAAAGAGGGGCAGTTGTGAGCACTTAATTTTTGCCCGCATAGGAAATTACTTCTAAAAACAATTCAAAATAATTTTTATTGTTTTTATGAATTTTTGGAGTTTTTTCTTTATTTGTTTTGCATTTAGTCGCATTGTTCATGCATCTTAGAAATATCGTATATCATGAAAATCACAACAAAAAATACTTTAGTAATTTTACATGCATTTTTATTAATTAATTAATTTAGTCAATTGTTAGATAAATTATTAAATATGTTAATTTTGTAATTTTTAGTTTTGCATGTTGGGTTAATTAATTGGTGGCTAAGCACAAAAGGAGGCTGCTTAGTTTTAATGAAATTAGGCCGACTTCAGCAGTCAATTTCCTTCCTATACCCGTTTTAGCCCACACGCTTGGCCCAAAAATCCTCATATATGTCCCAGCCCAATCAAAACCAGCTCAATACTCTCTTTCACATCAAAAAACCCTAAACACTCTAATCTTATAAAGACCTTGCTATTTTTGGAAAATAGCTAGACTTAATTTAGAATGAGATCCCTCCCCTTAAGGTCGTTTCCCCCCATTCTTCTTGATGACTGACTCTCAGCAGAAAGACCAAAAACACAACAAAAAAACCATAGAAAAAGAGACCTTCCATCAGCCGCCTACACCCCTCACCAGCCAACCATCGCCGGCTACCCACTCTAACCTCTCCCGTCGCCGCACCAACCTACACCCCCATGCCTTCTGCCGCCATCCCTTCTCCACCTTCTCGTCGACCATCCAAACAACCACCCTCAACTTCTCTTACACCCTAAGAAGCAACAGTCGTTTCCTCACTCTTCATTTCTAAACCCTCTCTTTGTTGTGGAGAGACTTGGCTTTTGCTTAAATATCTCCCGCCGAAGTTGATCACTGGCCAAGTGACGACTCCAAGTTTAGTAGTTCTACTCAACATTTCAGTATATTTGTTTTAAAGAGTTTAAATCTAGTTTGATTTGTAAGAGCTTGAGGATTTGATCCTCAATTTAATTCTAAATCGATAAGAATAGCTTTGTATGTGTCAATCTGTGGAACATCTTTAGATTTTGAGTCATTGAGCATTCCACATATTCTGTTTTTTAAAGAAAAAATGATTTGAATGTTTATGATTTGAACTCTTCTCTCTTGTTTTGATAGTTTAATTGTAAAGATAAATTATAGTAGTTGAAAGATACGTGATTGGATTGATACATAGTTTTAAAATGGGGATATTTACTCTTGAATGGGTTATAGTTGGAAAGATAATAAATTACATGTAAATTCGAATTTGGGTGTGCATTTCATGTGACCCGACCATAACTTCAAACAATAATAAAAATGTTATTAATCGTGTACAAGTTCGCTTGACACAAATACAATTTCAAATGAACATTAGTAGAAATGGTTGTAGGAGCGGATTTAAATTATTTCAATGATTGCGTACATGTTCGCGTGACGCGGTCCCGATTTTAAAAAAATCTAAAGTACGCGCTCGTGCGACTTTGACTATTTCCTTAAATGAATCAAGTGTCGTGAATTATGTACACGTAACGTGACATGATTTTTGACACGTCCAATTCAAACGGGTATACGCATACGTAACTCGTCTTAAAATAATTCTTTAAAAACAAATAGTTGAATAATTAGAAGCGGTAAAAATGTAAAATGCACCTAGGTACTAAAATTAGTAATTAAATAATTTAGGCCTAGTTTAATCATTAAGCAATCGTGCTAGGACCACGGAATTCGGGAGTGCCTAACACCTTCTCCCGGATTAACATAATTCCTTACCCGATTTTCTTTTGTTTGTTTTGAATGAAATACTTAAAAAAAAATGAAGGAAAATATTTTTGGGTTTTCTTTTTTCTTAAAAATCTCTTTCCTTTTTTTTGCTTTATTTGGGATTTTCAGGAAGGAATTAAAGTGAAATATATATTTTTGGATTTTTAAAAATTGAGGTCTCAAAGAAAGACGTTTCTAAAGAAGGAAGAAGGAAAATGTTTGTGAGATTTTTTGAAAATATTTTTAGGATTTTGATTTGATTTTGTCTTTTTTTTTTCTCTTTTCGAATGAAAATATTTTTGGGTTCTAAAGCTTTTATCTTTAATCTTTTATTTGTTTGAAATTTCCTAAGAGAATACACTTAAAGAAGGAATTAAAGAAAAATATTTTTTTGATTTTTTTGAAAATTAGGGTCGGAACTGATGAGGTTTGCCTACGTATCTCACATCCGGTGAGAATCAGACCCGCGTAGTTCGGTCAGCTTTGACGAAATCAGGGAAACATGATATTAACTTATTTTCATTTTTTGAAATACATTCTCTTTCTCTATTTTTCAAAAAAAATTGGCAGAGTTTCGTGGCATTTTCAAGTATCAGGGTTTTCAAATCTATTTCACTCTTGGTTTTTCTGTTATTTTTTTTTCTTTAGACGATCAACAATCAAGTCGAGACAAATAATGTGCACATAGCAAGTAGGATGCATCAATATGGTCTTTTTGTTTCGGGTACACCTGTCCTAGACGGACTCAACCCCTGTGTTGAGTCCCCTAAGTCAAAATGCACGCGATGCAGATAATTGTTCATACTAGGGATCCGGCATGAGGTTTTGTCATTCTAGATTTAAACCTGGGTTTTTATTCTTGACCTGGTTTACCTGAGCGGACAAGCCGAGTCGGCGTGGGAGCGACGTACCGGTAGCACGAAAGGCTATCCGGCCTAGTGGCTAATCCATCCTCGTATTTCTTACTTGGTATGACCTCTAACAGAAAGGCGGGCCACGTGAACGTGTGCACCAATTTTTAGAAGACTAAGAAGGGAGGCGTAAGAAGGAAGTTTAAATGCAGTGCAAATAAATATCAAAGCGGTAAATAAATGACATTTAGCACATTAGGCACATAAGTACAATAATATCAACAATTTTAAACAAACTAAGCAAAATCACATTAACAAGCTCGAATTCTTGAACCATGAACCAGAAGTTCTGGGTTCTTGTCCCCAGCAGAGTCGTCAGAGTTGTCACACATCTGTTTTCACCTAGTAAGGATAATAAGGGAGTTTTTCCACTTTAAGTGACATAATTGATTTTGGGATTATTTATTTATTCAGAGTCACCACCCGGATTTTTTACGGTGCTCCGGGACACCATTTATATTAAAATCACAAACCGAGGAATTTTGACTCTGTTTAAATTGTCTGCGAACCAGAAATTCGGGTAAGGAATTATGTTAACCCGAGAGAAGGTGTTAGGCACTCCCGAGTTTCGTGATTCTAGCACGTTCGCTTAATGATTAAACTTGGTCTAATTTGTTTAATTACTGATTTTATCACCTAAATGCATTTTTATTGTGATGATCCAAAAGGTCATCCTGTGTAATTTGAATTAAAACCGTGTTCCGAGGCCTTGAAAGCCTCCGACACCGGGCGCGTAGCCGGGAAGTCTTTAGGTAGTAATTTGATAAAAGTTGAATTTTTGATAATTAATTGAATAAAGTTGACTTTGGTCAACATTTTTGGTAAATAGACCCGGGCCCGTGACTTGACAGTCCCGGAGGGTCCGTAGGAAAATATGGGATTTGGGCGTATGCCCGGAATCGAATTCCGAGGTCCCAAGTCCGAGAAATGAATTTTTAAAGAAAAATTATTTCCTGAAAAATATAAAGACTTGTGAAAATGAATTATTTTGTGAAACTCGTGTTACCGGGCCCGTATTATGGTTACGGAGCCCGGAACAGGTTCAATATGATTAATATGAGTTGTCTGTAAAATTAGGTACGAAACGGAAATGGTTTGACGTGTTTCGGATCCAAAAATGAAAATTTTGATAGTTTATGAAGTTTGAGGGAATTCTATAGATTTTGGAGTCTAATTCCTTGTTTTGATGTTATTTTGGTGGCTTAAGTACTTGAATAAGTCCGTAATGTTGTTCCGAGGTTGTATGCACTTTTGGGTTGAGGTTCCGAGGGCTCGAGATAGTTTCGGGTAGGTTCCGGGGTGTTTTAGACTTAAAATCACTGAGTGTGCAGGTGCAGCAACAGGTCTCTGAACCTAGGAGCGCGGCCGCGGTCGCCCTAGCGCGGACCGCGGTGGTTGACCTTAAGAGGACCTGCAGCAGCTCTGAGGACCTGCAGCAGCTCTGTGGTCGCGGTCGCCTTACCACGGACCGCGGTGGTGGAACTTCTGCGAGGCTGCAATGAGGCCTTCGCGGCCGCGGTCGCCTTACCGTGGACCGCGGTGGAGGTCTGGGCAGGGATACCTATAAATAACGTAATTTTCAGCTATTTTTCACTTTTCAAAAACCCTAAAACGTGAGAGGCGATTTTCTAAACACTTTTCTTCTTCAAAAATATTGGTGAGTGATTTCTAACTCAATTTCTTTACTCTTTAACTTCTTTTTACAAGATTGAATCCTAGAATCTAGGGTTTTCATGGCGAAATTGGGAACTTTGGGGGAAAACCTAAGAATATCGAAATTTGGGAATTTAGACCTCAATTTGGGGTCAGATTCCAAAACCAATTATATACCCGGGCTCGGGGGTGAATGGGTAATCGGGTTTTGGTCCAAATTTCAAGTTTGGACCAAGCGAGTCTGGGGTCGATTTTTGACATTTTGGGGAAAACTTTAGAAAACTCATTTCCATACATTAGAATTGATTCAATTTAGCGTTTATTGATATAATTAAGTAACTTGTGGCTAGATACGAGCGTGTTGGTGGCGGAACCAAGAGGTAAAGCAGTAGTTGAGGCTTGATTTGTGTTCGAGGCATCGAGGTAAGTGTTTGGTCTAACCTTAGCTGAGGGATTAGGTGTAGAGTCTTATTTGCTATGTGATTATCCATGTCCAACGTATAGGTGAGGTGACGAGTACCTATACGTTGCGGTCAATGCATGCCCGTGAGTCGGGTTTGATGTATTACATGTTTCCCTTCAATATTTATTGTGTTACGAAGCGGATTTCATTTCGGAATTATGCAATTGTTGAAAATACCTTATAAGGATATGTGATAAGTTGTTTTCAGTTGAGGATTGTTTTGTTGAGTTATGTATCCGGAAGAGATTGGTTATAGCTGAGTCCCTTCCTAGGGCCATATTATTGTTGTTGTAGTTCCCTTGCCGAGAAATAGTGGTTATGAATCATATTGACGATTTCCTTGGCTTGTTGTTGTTGTTGTTGATATTACTTGGGTGAGGAAGAGTGTAAAGCACGAAGGGTGATGTCGTGCCATTCATTCATTTATTTATTGCATTGTGAGGATGAGAGTAAAAGCACGAAGGGCGATGTCGTGCCATTCATTCATTTATTTATTGCAATGTGAGGAAGAGAGTAAAAGGACGAAGGGTGATGTCATGCCATTCATTCATTTATTTATTGCACTGTGAGAAAGTGAGTAAAAGCACGAAGGGTGATATCGTATCATTCATTCATTTATTTACTACATTGTGAGGATGAGATTAAAGCACGAAGGGTGACGCCGTGTACATATTTGTTTTTATTGCTCCTTGCTGTTGATTTTCATTCCGTTGTATTGGGGTCTTGTTCAGTTAACCGTTATTGTTTCTCTATTGTTTCCCCCAGCATGTTCCCCAATCCCCCTCGTATTTAACTGTTATTTCCTGTTACTATCTATTATATATTGTAGAACTATACATGTATATGTTGTTGTTGTGTCTAGCCTCGTCACTACTTCGCCGAGGTTAGGCTCAGCACTTACTCAGTACATGGGGTCAGTTGTACTGATGCTACACCTGCACTTCTCTATGTTGTGCAGACTACGTAGCCGGACCTAGTGGACATTAACAGAGAGAGCATCCTTCAGTCCACATAGGAGACATCAAGGTAGGCCCGCAGACGTTCGTGGGCCTTGGCGTCACCATCTATCTTTCATTCTTGTCTTATTGTATTTCCGGACAATTTTACTTGTTCTTTCCAGACTATTGTTGTAGAAATCTTAGATCGTCCGTGAGGCTTGTGACACCAGTTCTGGGAAACTTTGTATAGAACTACGTAATGATTATATTAAGTTGTTGAAATTTCTGGCTTCCGCAAATTTTTAGTTTATATATTCATGCTTATGGTTTCATTGTGAGACATCTTAAACAAAGAAAGGAGTAGATTTAACTAAAACGTTGGCTTGTCTAGCGGGCACAACGTTAGACGCCATCACGGTCTGAAGGTGGGATTTCGGGTCGTGACATTTATATTTTTTACCGCTTTTATTATTCACTTGTATTTGAAGAGTTATTTTAAGACGGGTTACGTATGTTTATACCCGTTTAGTTTTGATGCGTCAAAAATCATGTCACGCATACGTGTACACAATTCATGACATTTGATTTATTTAAGAAAATAGTCAAAGTCGCGCGAGCGCGTACTTTTGATTTATTTGAAAAATCGAGATCACGTCACGCGAACATGTATGCAATCACGAGAATAGTTTAAAAATTGTGTCTAAAAGCATTTCTACGAGTGTTCATTTAAAATTGTATTCGTGTCACGCGAACAAGTACACAATTAATAACACTTTATTAATTAGGAAGATTGTTTTCGCCAAAGTCGCGCGAACGCGTACTCTAATTTTAATTTTGGGATCATAATTACGTGAACGTGTACATGATCATGATAATTTAATTAATTAAGAGCGATCCTAAAGTGTTCATTTCCTAAATATGGGATTATTGTGAAGGAATAAATAAATTAGTTGTGGAAACATGGGCTAGTTGGGAGCTTTATTAACAATTGAACCGGCTCAATTAGGTGAACAAGGCAGTCATTGGGCCGGAGAGTTTTGAACTCATTCGGCCCATCCATCATTTACCATCACAATAGCCTAAATCTCAAGACTCCTAATTCTTCGACCCATTTAAGGCTTAAAATATCGCTAACATAACTCAAATAATTAAAAAAATCAGGATCTCACAAGTTATTGATACTCAAACATAAATAAGATATGAAACATATATCATTAAAACAACCAGTGAATAAAGTAATCTATTTTCATGGAATTAAAAATTATAAGTATATGACTCCAAGACCAAAATATCTAAGCAAGTGAGAAAGAAGAAATTTCAAGGTACAAGATAAATAATGAATCTAATCCTTTCATTTCTGAAACTCGATTAGGCAAAAGGTCTCAAAAATGTGAAGCATAAGAATTTACCTCTAAGCCGAAAATACAGAGAAGTTTTCCGAATGAATTGAGATGGGACCGTCATCGACAAACTCGTATGAGACCTCAACTAATACTCGTTGAACTCCATCAGAGAAGATGAGTGTTTTCGTGACATTTTTGAGGTTTTTTCGCAGCACTTTGAGGCTGGATTTTGCTACACTTCAGGTCCTTTTTTGGGACTGTTTTAGTGTTATCTTTCAGGTGGTTTCAATGGGGAAAGGTGGCTGCCTTTTCAGCTGATTTTGGAGTTGAAAGGATGATTTGTTGCTAGCTTTTGGTGCGATTTTGCCGTGTTTCTTGGGTTGATTTTGCAGCAATCTTTTAGCTGAGTTTCGGGGTGATTTTGAGCTGTTTTTCAGCTGGGTTCTTGCCGTAAAAAATGGAATTTCCGGAGCCGAATTTTAATGAAGTTTCGGTCTGGTGGAAGGTGGTCGTTTGGAGCCCTTTCTGCTGGATTTGAGGGGCTGTTTTAAGTTGCATTTTTTAAGTGTTTAGGGGTGAAGTTGTGGCTGATTGGTGGAGGTTTCAGGTGGCGTTCATGGAGGGAAAGAGTATCTTTCATGGCTTTTTGGACAGCCGAAAAATAGAGACGATGGCTGCGTTTTTTTTTTCTTTTTTATGCTGTTTCGCATCTTTTTTTCTTCTTTTGCTCTAGGGTTCCTCCCCCTCTTTTCTGTTCTTTATATAGACTATGTAGGTGTCTTGGTCTCCAAGAAAATTAGGATAGACATGAGTGAGTGAGCTGGCTCCAGAATAGCCTGTTTTGCCCAAGCTTCTAAAATCAGCTTATTTTGAAAAGTGATTTAAAAAGTATTTTTGGTGAGAAGTAGTTTGTGTTTGACTAATTAATTTAGAAAACACTTTTAAGTGTTTGACCAAACTTTTAAAAACTGATTCTAAGTGTATTTTTGTCAAAAGTGTTTCTCAAAAAAGTACTTTTGGAGAGAAGCTACTTTTTTCTGTTTCTCCAAAAATGCTTCTGCTTCTCCCCAAAATTAATTTTTTCCTTCCAAAAGCTTGACCAAACACTTCAATTAAAAAACTCTTTTGACCTAAAAAAATGCTTGGCCAAACATGCTATTAATTCCTGTGTGAGTGTTACATGAAAAATAAGGAGTGCCTAAAATACCTATGTGCGAGAAATCACATGACAATGAATGAGTGAAAGGCCAAAAGAATTAGGAATACAGAGTGTGTGACTATTATGAGAAAAATTCCATGCATGTCCATTAAGGAGTAACATGGTGAATTTCGTTATAAGGGATTACAGGGAATATCTTAGGAAGAAGACAAAAGAGGATATGCCAATGAACTCTTATAATTATATTATTAGTTTTCTTTTCGAAAAGTGCAACAGTACAAAAAATAAAAATAAAAATACCACTCCTACTAAATCAAACTAGCAAGATACTAATATTTACTTATTAAAACCTTTAAATTGAAGATTAAACTAGCCTAGATAAAAATGTATTTTTGAATTTTTTTTCTTTCTTTTGTAAATGATCACAAAACTAATACTCTAAAAAATGTGAATATTCTTTTTTTTAGTTTTCGACTTTATCAAATAAAACCTAAAAAAGGTATTAAAATATTAAAAATTGTAAACATTCTAATCATGGTCAAAAGTTAGGTGCTCACAGTTATTATTACCGGTGGAAACTCAAAGGACAAAGCAAATAAAGCTTAGAATGTGAAAAGGCTACAGTAAACAATTACTGCAAAAATCTGTTAATGGAAGATGAAACAATTCTCTACATTATTGGATTCAAATACAGCTGAAATTAACAATTAATAGAATATCTTTTTTTTGTTTTATTATAAGGATAAAATTATCACTCAACTTTTAATGGATGTTTTGGTCTTTTAACTTTTCTTTTTGGGGTTCTCACTTATAATATACTATATTAAAGGGTTAATACATAAATACCCCATTGGGGTTGTAACACATTACCAGATGCACCCCTTAAAAATACAGGTGTCCTATAACCTCCCTGTGTTTGTTAGAAGTGTAATAATTATAATCTTCCGGACTGACGTGGCATAGAGAGTGTAAATCACTCTCTTGAAGAGAGTGAGAGGTAAAATATTTATTAAAAAATTATTTTTATCAGCATTTCTTTCATTAGATATTAATTTTTCTATGTTTTTTTGCTCTTTCTTTCTTTTTCCTATTCTTTCTTTCTCTTTGGCGTGAAAATGGAGTCCTTCACCCTTCTCCTTCTTCATTACCCCCTCTTTTCTTCCATTTTCTTTACCAATAATTTTTATCTGAAAACATAACATAAACAAGATCTATCTTTTTCCGGCAAGGTTATTTCCAGCCACATGCTAGCAAAACTCCGATGAACTCTTCGCCGGAAAAAATGGCGGCTTCATTCAAAAACTCCTCAGCGCCTCCCCCGCAAAACTCCGATGAACTCTTCGCCGGAAAAAATTGCAGCTTCACTCAAAAACCCCTAGTCAGCGCCTCCCTCCGCAAAACTAATGAATTGTTTCAAAATTAATCCACGCCTTTATCAAACGTGATTTTTATTTATTTTTTGTTTCATTATGAAGGTGCAATTGAAGCATACAAAAATATTGTGAGAAGTTTGGTGCTACAGGAGAAGGTATACATAGATTTGACTTCATTTATAAGAAGATTATATGTCCTCTCAATTTATGTTTTACAAGATTGGCACCATATTTTTACAACCAACTATCAACAATTATTTTTTCTTACATGAGTTATGTTAGCGTTTGTACAATAATCTAGAGTAATATAAGGTAATTAAGCATGGACGAGGTTAGTTCATATGCGTAAAATTACCTTTATAAACTTACTCATGCATTTAAATTAATTGTTTAATTACTTTTAGTTTTTGCGTATGTATTAATCTTTATATACTTATTCATTTCTATCAATTACTAACGGCTTAATCAAGAAGGATATCAAAAGTATAGTGAATCATAAATCAGATCACGGGCATGTTACAATCGAGAAAAATATCAAAGAGCCATGAAGAAGAAAGAGACAATTAAATCGAATTCTACGTTTTTAACCTAAATTTTTTACCCTTTGTGATATTATGAAATCCAACTTCTACAAATATCAGACAAATTAAAATCCAATGATCTTAAAAGATTTTTTATCTTAATGAAATTAATTTGTTTGTGCATAATGTAGTAGCATGCATGAAATTATGTGAAAGATTATTTTTCAAGTTACAAGATGTATAATACTATATAAAATTCACCATTTTTTTTTGTTTTGTCCAAAATTTATTTCTTAACAACCACGATCCACATAATACATAAGTAGACATATGCGTGCAATGTACGTGGTGAGAAACTAGTATATATATATATATATATATATATATATATATAACATGATGATATGATTAAGCAATTGAATGTTGTAGACATATAAAATTTATTAAGTTTAATCCATACAAAATTTGGATTGAATCTTAATTTATTTGGGTTAAGTAATTAATTTGGGCTTTACAAATTAAATTAGTCCATTTTTATTATTTGCAAGCCCGAGACCCATTTCATCTTAAGGCCCAGACTCATGCCATGTGACATGACATATCCAATCAAACTTCAGGCCAATAAGATGACGCCACGTATTAAATGATGTGACAATCCTAGTAAAAATGCAAGAACCAACCGACCACCTCAAGCTTTCTTCATAATTCAAAACAAAAACATGTTAGAGTGGACTCAGTCGGTCCTTATTGCTATCATTCTTTCTTTTTCTTTTTCTTTTTCCCTCTTTTTTTTTTCTTTTTCTCACTCTTTTTAATTGTTATGGTTATGATCGAATCCGATGAGGATTGCCTACGTATCATGACGCCGCATGAATCAGATCTTGCGTAGTTCGGGAAGATGGGGAATAAAGTAAATAAACTAAATTTTTTTTGTTTTTTTTTTCTTTTTGTATTTTTTTTCCGAAACAAAGACTTAAAAGAAGAAAATATTTTTGAAGTTCTATTTGCTTGTTTTTTTTTAGAATTATTGAAAATAAAGAATTCTAAAGAAGAAAGAAAATATATATATATATTTTTTCGCTTATCATATATTTATTTTTTTGGAATTTCGAAAGAAAATTTTCTAAAGAAGAAAGGAATATTTTTTTTGAATTTTTTTTGGACTTTTACTTTGAACTTATGAAAGAAATACTTCTAAAGAAATTTTTTTGAATCTTGAATTTTCTTTTCAATTTTCGAAAGAAGAATGAAAAAAAAAATTAAATTTTTTATTTTGGTTTTCTTTTGTATTTTTGTTTTTCAAAACTTTTTGAAAGAAAGATCTCTAAAGAAGAAACAAAATATATTTTTTTTCCGGATTTTTTCATGATTTTTTTTTTATGTGGTTGGGAAAGAAGAGTTCTAAAAAAGTAGAAAAATATTTTTTGGATTTTGATTTGATTTTCTTTTCAAAAGAAAGACTTCTAAAATGAAAGAAAATATGTTTGGTAATTTTTTTTATTCGAGATTTTCTGAAGAAAGACTTCAAAAGAAGCAATTAAAAGATTTTTTTATTTATTTTTGAGAATTGGGGTCTCAAAGAAAGACTTTTCTAAAGGAGGAAAGAAAGAAAAATATTTTTGGATTTTTTTTTTAAAATTGAGGTCTCAGAGAAAGACTTTCCATAAAAGAAAGTAAAGGAAAATATATATTTTTGGAATATTTTTTTTTTTGAAAATTATGAAAAATAAAAAGGTAGAAAATATTTTTTTGGGATTTTGATTTCATTTGTTTTCTTTTTCTAACGAAAGACTTTTACGAAGAAAAATATTTTTTGGGTTTTAAAAAAAAATCTTATTAATTATTTGAGATTTTCTATAAAAAAAAGACTTCTAAAGAAGGAACTAAAGGAAAATATTTTTAGATTTTTGTAAAAATAGGGGCCGGAACCGATGAGGTTTGCCTACGTATCTCACATCCGGTGAGAATCAGACCCGCGTAGTTCTGCCAGTTTTGACGAAACTAGGGAAACATGACTTTTGAAATTTTTGTAGAGTTTCAAATTGTTCAAATACCTACCTCTCACTCTTGTATTTTTTTTTCGATTTTTCCTTTCTACTTTTTTCCTTTCACTATTTCAGAAGCCAATCAAACATGCAAGCCGAAAAACAGATACGCAAGTAGCACGTAAGATGCATCAGGACGGTCTTTTAAATTGGGTACACCTGTCCTAGACGGACCCAACCCCCGTGTTGAGTCCCCAAAGTCAAATGCACGTGATACAAACAAAACGTTCCTACTAGGGATCCAGCATGAGGCTATGTTATTCTAGGTTTAAACCCTGGGGTGTATTGTTCTAGACTTGTCACGACCCAAATTCCCACCCTTTGGGCCGTGACTGCGCCTAACGTTGAACCCGCTAGGCCAGCCAACGTATACTTGCAATAGCAATTTAAAATCATTTAATACTGAACGAAACGATAGTTCGTCACTTTCAACAATTTCCCCACAAAAATCCTGTAAGCATTGCTTAATAAAAATAACGAAACTTTCAGAATGCGGAGAATAAAGACATGACAAACATGAAATAACGTAAAACTTCCCACACTAGTAACTCTCAAAACTTTACTGAGCCTTCTAAATCCCTTCAGTTGTTTCACAGCAGAGAAATAATAATAATATCTTAGAAAAACTCAAAATGAAAATATAAGACATCTACAACGAACAACCCAAAAACCGGGGTGTCACAATCCGACGGACTAACTACGGAAATGCTAAATACAAGTCTGGAAATGAAAATACAACA
>ML271412.1:0-24325 GCA_005239495.1 Nicotiana undulata | reverse complement strand
TTTTCATCAACTTTTCACATAATAGCTTCCCGGTTACACGCCCGGGCTGCGCACGCATAACGAGGTGAGACTAACGGAGGCTCTCGGAGCCTCGGAACACAGATATAGCTTAAATTACATAAGATGACCTTTTGGGTCATCACAAGACTTGGCTTACCCAAGCGGACAACTCGAGCCGAGGGGGGCAGCGTACCGGGAATAGAGAAGCTTCCCCGGCTTTGCAACTTATCCGAACCTCGTTCTAAAATTAGGATATGACTCTAACAGAAAAGAAGCCACGCGAAGCGCACGCTTCCCAGAAGATTTAGAAGACTCAGAGAGAAGAGGGTTTCGGCACAATTTATATATTGTTCACATAATATCAAAACGGCAAATTGCGGCATTTAGCACATTAGGTTCAAACATGTAAAAATCAGATAATAAAGCCAAATATAACAGTTTATTCTAAGCTCGAATTCTTGAACCCTGAACTAGAGATTCTGGGTTCTTAATCTCCAGCAGAGTCGCCAGAGCTGTCACACCTCCTTTTTCACTACCCCAGATTAATGAAGGGTAATAAGGGAGTTTTTCCACTTTAAGTGACATTATTCGGTTTTGGGATTTATTATCATTTCAGAGTCGCCACCCGGGTTTTTGACGATGCTCCGGGACACCGTTTTGTTTTGAAAATCCCAAACCGAGGAATTTTAACTCTGTTTTAAAGTCTGCGAACCAGAAATCCGGGTAAGGAATTCTATTAACCCGGGAGAAGGTGTTAGGCACTCCCGAATTCCGTGGTTCTAGCACGGTCGCTTAACTATTAATATTTGGCTTAATTATCTAATTAATTACATATTTTAAACCTATTGTGCATTTTTAAACCTTTTAATCGCTTTTAATTATTTATGGAATTACTTTCGAACAAGTCACGATGTCGTACACTTGTCGTTTTGGTATACGTTGCAAACCGCGCCACATGAAATGCACCCGCGATTTACGACATATTTATTTTTTAATATTAAACAAAGTTATGGCCAGGTCACATGAAATGCACACCCGAGCTTTGACAGATTGCGAATTGCGCTACATGAAACGCACCCGCAATTCACAACATGTTAATTTTTATTGTTGTTTAAAGTTACAGTCGGGCCACATGAAATTCACACCCGAATGAGATTTCCATATCATGACTATGCCACGAGAGCCGTACCCATAATCGTGATGATTTAATTATGCGTCTAAAGCAAATTACGAGTGTTGATTAATACTTTCCTATGTTTGAAGGCCATGGATTATGGGAATTCTTATGGAGAAGCGTATGATCTATAAATTATTCATGAATTTAAGCACAAAATGTTGGTAGAAAGAAAAATGGACCGACTTGGTCATTTATACCAAGCCTTGAACGACCCAATTTATTTAATAAAAAAACACTGGACCTTTCCCACTTGTCAAGCCCATTATTAAGATGCCTAATATACTGAAACAAATAATTAGTAAATTCCAAACAAATCAAACCTCACTGATCCAAAAACTAAAAAAATCTCACTGCCCCTGTATTGAAACAAGTCATTAACATCTAACCATGAACACATTTTAGCTAGTTTTGGTTCACTTAAATCTAACAAATAGTGATATGCTTCATTGTAGATTCAAACTCCACAACTCAGTTGATAAATAAGAATTCATATGTCAGTCAATCCAATTGATAAGGCATCCTAAAACAATTAAAACAACATAACAATATAGTGAAGAGGAACGGATGCAACCAAAGCATGACGAGCAAATCTCATGAAGGAAATCAAAACAAAGACTCCATAGTCACAGTAAGCTCCACGAAACAGAAAACTGACGACGGCGCCGAAAGAAAGACGAAACTAAAGGAACAGAAAAATTAACAAAATCATTCACTAAACTAACAAGATGAACTGGAGATAAAATAAGTACGTAGAATATACCTCTGTGCCACAAATTTTCTTCAATCAAATAAAAGCTTTCGTCTTTACACTTGAACATCGCAAGCACAATAACAACAGAAAACTCGAACGAGAGACCATGACCGGAACTTTTGGAACTCGACGACCTTGATTCGATTCGGCAACTTTAGCGATGGCGTTTGGAGGTGGAAGGATGGTTGTTAGGACTATTTTTCAGCTGATTTGCAAAGTTTTGGAGCTGGATTTTGGTGTAATCTTTAGCTCGTTTCATGGCTGTTTAGTGGCGGAATTTCAGCTAGGTTTGGGACAGTTTTTCAGGTCGTTTTTAAAGCTATTTTGGGGAATGTTTTTCAGCTCGTTTTGGAGGTATTTTTTGAGCAGATTTCGTGACTTTTTAGCTTCTGTTTTGAACTGGTTTTCGCTGGAGTTTGGTGTGAGATTTGAGCACGTTTCCGGGCTGTTCTCTGTGATGTTTTTCAGCGAGTTTTCATGGAGAAATTAGTGAAGCTTGGTGGAAAAGAGGCTCTTTTGGATGGTTTAAAGAGCTAGTATTCATGACTGCGTTTTCAGGTTATGTCCATGGCTAAAACATGGAGTTTTTGGAGATGAAAAATATTTTTTTTTTGGTGTTGGAGAAGAAAGGGATTTGTTGTTCTTTCGTGCTCTTTTCTCGCTTTTTTTTTTCCGTTCCTTTTCTCCTCTCTTTTCCCCCCTTGTGTGTGTATTATGGGTGTGTTTTTATATATGTCAGTTGTTCCTAAAGAAAGGAATCCAATGTGCAGGTGTCTTGGAGAGAAAGAAAAGATTAAAAAAAATCTGAAAATTCTCTCTGTTGGACCGGATAGGGACGATCTTCTTTGATTGAGGGAATCTTGCATATGTTATCACGTCAAAAATGCTGAGGTTGCCATTGGAAGTTTGATAAAGGAATCAAACTTTGTCCTTTTGTGGTGAGGTGGCATAATTTTATTTGCTCTTGCTCTTTCTTTTTCTTTTTCAATTACTTCTAAAAGGTAAACCAAGTTAAATATCAAGAACATATAATAATTTGTTTTTATTATTATTATTTTTGTAATTTTTATATATTAATCTATCAATTAAGAGTAATTAATTTCTAAAAATGCGAATTAAATCTGAGATTACATGAAATAAAAAAATGTGATAATTTTTATGATTTTTCTATATTAAACATGCATGAAATGCAACTAAATAAAGAAAAGTTCCTAAAATTTATTAAAAGTTATTTTTTGATTATTTTTAGGAGTAATTTCCATGCGGGACAAAAATTGGGTGTTCACAATTTGAACATTGTATTTTATTGAGGATTAGAGTTTAGGTCTTGTTTTAATTAGTTTTGTTAATTAATTTTATTAACTGATTAGTTTAATTAGTGTTGAATTGAAATTTTAGGATATGAATTGAACCTTTATGATATGAATTGAGTCTTTAGGATATGAATTGAAGTTTTAAGATATGAATTGGACTTTTAGTTTATGTATTTGAATTTTAGTTTATAAATTGAAATTTTTGGATATGAATTGAAATTTTAGGATATGAATTGAACTTTTAGGATATGAATTGAGCCTTTATGATGTGAATTGGACTTTTAGTTTATGTATTTGAATTTTAGTTTATAAATTGAAATTTTAGGATATGAATTGAAATTTTAGGATATGAATTGAGCCTTTAGGATATGAATTGAGCATTTAGGATATGAATTGAACTTTTAGGATATGAATTGGACTTTTAGTTTATGCATTTGAATTTTAGTTTATAAATTGAAAATTTTGGATATGAATTGAAAAATTAGGATATGAATTGAACCTTTAGGATATGAATTGAGCCTTTAGGATATGAATTGAACTTTTAGGATATGAATTGAAATTTTTGGATATGAATATGACTTTTAGTTTATGTATTGGAATTTTAGTTTATAAATTGAAATATTTGGATATGAATTGAACTTTTAATTTATGAATTGAACCTTTTTGATATGAATTGAATCTTTTTGATATGAATTGAAATTTTTGTATATGAATTGAAATTTTAGGATATGAATTGAACTTTTAGGATATGAGTTGAACCTTTAGGATATGGAATTAATTAACTAAAACATATTAGGATAGGAATTAACTAAATTAATTTGTTCTTGTTTTATTTGTATAGATGGAACATCGTACTTGGATGTACAATAGGAATTATCCTAATCGGCGGGGATTGCGGGAGAAATTTATAGAAGGGGTTGATGACTTTATTAGACATGCAATGGAACTTCCACCATACGAAAGTGAAGGATTAATTAGGTGCATGTCACGACCCGAAATCCCACCCTTCAGGCCGTGACTGCGTTTAATGTTGAACCCGCTAGACAAGCCAACGTGCACAAGTAATCTAACTTCTGCAACCCAATTTGATAGTAGTAAAGAAAATACCTTTAAAAATCTTAACAGAAATAACGAAACACTTTAGAATTTGAACAGCGGAAATGTAATAGAAATTCGAAAATGCAAGGTGAAATAGTAAAATACATAGTGTCGCATAAGCCCAAAACCGGGGTGTCACAACTCACGAACTATCTAAACAGACTGCTAAATACAGAGTCTGAAAAGAAATACATAATTGTCTTGAAACTAAGAAAAAGGTAAGACAATAAGGAATCCAAAGGCAGAAGAGACACCAAGGCCCACGAACGCCAGCGGGTATACCTTGAAGCTCTGGGTGGACTGAAGGTGACTCCCTCAATGCGGTCCACTGGGTCCGAATGCGGGATCTGCACCACATTAAGAAGTGCAGTGTAGCATCAGTACAACCGACCTCATGTACTGAGTAAGTGCCGAGCCTAACCTCGGCCGAAGTAGTGACGAGGCTAGACTTGACAACGATAATCTACTTGTACAGTTCTACAAGATATAGCACATACAAACGCAGAAATAACCAGATAAGTGTGGGATACATGAGCAGTTAATGGGGATAACAAGTGAGAAATAAGAATGATTAATTAACACATAGGAGAAAGCAGGAGAGCAAATTAACAAGAATGCTAACGTAACAAGTATAAATACGAGCAATGTATGTAATGGCACGACATCACCCTTCGTGCTTTTTCTCTCTTCCTCACAATGAGATGTATGATTTAAGATAATATGAATCATGGCACAACATCACCCTTCGTGCTTTTAATCAATGTGAATCATGGCACGACATCAACCTTCGTGCTTTTAATCAATGTGAATCATGGCACGACATCAACCTTCGTGCTTTTACTCTATTCCTCACCATGTATTTTATGATGTAATCAATGTAAATCATGGCACGGCACCACCCTTCGTGCTTTACACTCTTCCTTACCAAAACAATGACAAATATCAAAATGGCAATGAATGTAGCATAGTGGAAATACACATCATAATCACCCAGCAAGGGGAAAATATCAGTCAATGTCATAACAATTGTCCGGCAAGGGTCTCAGCTATAACCATACCTTTCAATTATATCTCTTAACAAATTGGGTCCTCAATCGAACCATCATATCACAAGTTTATCAACAAGGATTTTAAACAAACAATCAACTTCCAAGTAGAAACAATTTCATAATACAATGAATATGGAAGTAATAACAGGAATTTCATCAAAATAGACTTACGGGCATGCTTAACACACAATGCATAGGTACCCGTCACTTCACCTATTCATTGAACATGATAAACACATAGCACATAACACACAATACCTATTCCTTCACCAAAGTTAGACAAGACACTTACCTCGGGTCCAAAATATAGCAATCAACCCTCTAACACCGCCTTTCCTTTAAAATTTAACTCCGGAATGGTATTATCTAGACATAGTTTACTCAAGTGTATCAATAATGACTCAATAAATCAATTCCATAGCCTAATTACCCATTTCCAATCATTCTTCCAAAAATACAAAAATTCGACCCCGGGCCCGCTTGGTCCAAACACGAGGCTCGGACCAAAACCCGATCATTCATACCCCCACGAGTTAGAATATATAATTTGTTTTGAAATCCAACCTCAAATTGAGGTTGAATCACCCAAATTTCCCAAAAACCTAACTCTACCCTAAACCCCTAATTTCTACTTTGATTTTAGGATTTTAGGCCTAGATTCTGGTGGTTAGGGACGAAAATGGAAGGAGAATGGAGTTAGGATTGATTACCTCTGAGGATGTAGTGATGGAGCTCTTCAAAATTGGCTAAGGAACTGTGGAGAAGAAGGAGAGGGTGAGAAATATGAAGAATCCCATAATGGGTCTGTTTTATGGGTATTAAAAATAGTTGGGAAGAATTACTCTATGCGTTCACGGAACATGAGGTGCGATCGCATGGAGGCAGGTTCACTTAAGCCCTGTGATCGCAGAAGCCCTTGTGCGATCGCACATGGCAATTCTACCCAGCCCCAGGCCCTCATGCTAACCTCTATGCGTTCGCAGCATCCCACCTGCGTTCGCACAGTACTAATCCTAGACCCTCCGCGATCGCGCCCATTGAAGTGCGTTCGCACTGAACATTTTTGCCCAGATCCTCCAGACCCAACTTTAGTCTATGCGTTCGCATCCCCCTGGGTGCGTTCGCATAGAGTAAATACCTGGACACCAGCAACTTGAAGAAAAACCAGATTTTTACACTTCAACTCACCCCGTTAGCTACCCGAAACTCACCCGAGCCCTCGGGTCTCAAAATCAAAAACACACACGACTCCCAAAACATCCTACGGACTTATTCAAGCATTTAAATCACGAGGATATCATCAAATTCATCGAATTAAACCTCAAAACTCTTAGAATTTTCTTAAAACTTTATAAAGCTTAATTCTTCCAATTTCGATCTGAAACACGTCATTTCAAGTCCGTTTTACACCAAATTTCACAGATAAGTCACATAACATATATTAAACCTGTTTCGGGTTCCGAAACCATAATACGGGCCCGGTAATACGGTTTTCACGCCAATGTTCATTTTCAAAAACCTTTATTATTTTCAGAAAATAACTTTCTTTAAAGATTCTTTTCTCGGGCTTGGGACCTCGGAATTCGATTCCAGGCATACGCCCAAGACCCATATTTTCCTACGGACCCTCCGGGATCGTCAAATTACGGTCCCGGGTCCGTTTACCAATAATATTGACCAAAGTCAACTTTATTCATTTAATTGTTACAAAAATTCCTTTTTCATCAAATTTTCACATAGAAACTTCTTGGCTACACGCCCGGGATGTGCACGTATGTCGAGGTGAGATTAACGGAGGCTTTCGGAGCCTCAAAACATAGATTTAGCTGAATTTACTTAGGATGACCTTTTGGGTCATCATAGTGCCCTTGTGTTAGGTGTGACTGTATGAGGTTTGGAAAACCGGAGGAAGTTAAACTTCATCTTTATAGGAAGGGCTTTATAGCGAATTACTTTGTGTGGACTAATCATGGAGAGTTCGATGGTAGCAATGGGAGATTTCATAACATGGTTGCAGGTGAAAGTAGTAGGTAGGTGGAGAATACAAATCGTGATTCTAGAATTCATGATATGGTTTCGGATGCTTCTGGGATGCAATTTGGGGGTGAGCCCAATGAAAATGTTGAACAAACTCCTAATGATGACGCAACACATTTTTTTGAACAGTTAGAGGAAGCTAGTCGTCCATTAAAGGAAGGAAGTCCGCACTCTGAGCTGTTTGTTGCAGTTAGATTACTAAGTATAAAATCTGATTGGAATATTTCTCAAGCAGCCATGGACTCTTTCATTGACCGTATGGATGAACTAGTTGAACCTGATATCAACTTACCTGGTGATTTCTATAAGGCAAAGAGATTGGTTTCTAAGTTAGGACTTTTGTCAATTAGAATTGATTGTTGTGAAGATGGTTGCATGTTATATTATAAAGATGATGCAAATTTAAACTATTGTAAATTTTGCGACAAGCCTCGTTTCAAGAGGCTTTCCAGCGGGAATATGGTCGCTATCAAGGCGATGCATTATTTACCTCTTATTCCTAGGTTAAAGAGGTTATATGCTTCAATGAGTTCTGCTTCTCATATGAGATGGCACTTTGAAAATAGAAGACCACCTGGTGTTATGTGTCATCCTTTAGATGGAGAAGCTTGGAAGAACTTTGATAGGACATATCCAGATTTTTCTAGTGAACTACGGAAACATTCGGTTAGGTCTGTGTGCGGATGGCTTCACGCCTTTTTCTATATCTGCGACACTATATTCATGATGGCCTGTCTTTCTTACACCTTATAATCTACCACCCGAGTTGTGCATGACTAGTCCATATATATTCTTAAATTGTATTATCCCCGGTCCACGTAATCCGAAAAGTTTGATTGATGTATATTTGCAACCTTTGATTGATGAGCTAAAACAATTGTGGTACGATGGTGTTGAAACATATGACATATCAACCAAGTAGAATTTGCGTGCTAATTTAATATGGACAATTAACGATTTTCCTGCGTATGGAATGTTGTCTGGGAGGATGACTGCTGGCAAGCTAGTTTGTCCTTACTGCATGGAAAATAGTAAAACGTTCACTTTGAAACATGGCCGAAAGCAAACATGGTTTGATTGTCATCGTCAATTCTTGCCTCTTGATCATGAGTTTAGAAGGATGAAAAATGCATTCAAAAAGAATAAAATGGAGTATGATTCTCCACCTCCGATACTATCAGGTGAGAAAATTTGGGAGAGGGTCCAGAACTTCAGTAAAGTTACTGAAATTCCACCTTATAAATTCCTCGGATATGACATTACTCATAATTAGACGAAACAGAGTATATTTTGGGAGTTGCCTTATTGGAAGGATAATCTTCTCCGTCACAACCTTGATGTCATACATATTGAGAAGAATTATTTTGATAATTTGTTCAACACAATGATGGATGTTAAAGGTAAGACAAAGGATAACCCGAAGGCTAGAATGAACTTACAAGAATATTGCAGGCGACCTGAATTATACTTGCAGACAGAAAATAATGGTAAGATATTCAAGCCCAATGTTATGATCGCTATGATCCTTTCATAATTGCACATAATGTTAGGCAAGTGTATTATGCTCCTTATCCATTGCGGCGGAATAAGTCTGATTGGTGGGTTATAATTAAAACTAATCATGTAGGTAGGGTGGAAGTCGAGAATGTGTTAGATGTTGCTTATCAAAACGATATCTCCAATGTTCACCAAATAGTGGACGAACTTTTAGAAAATGATTTGGAACATCCTGCACACCTATTGGAAGAAGTTGATATAGATGAAGTAACAATTATAGAAAATGAGGAAGAAGAATCAACGGATGAAACTCAAACTAGTTTGGAAGAAGAATTCTCGGACGAGGAACAATACGTCGATGAGCTTTAAAAAGTTGGTTTCTTTAATAACTCTCGTTTTATAGCTAGTTTCTTATATGTTTCAATCTAAATATGTATTATATTATGCAGATAATAGGCAAGGGTCGAGGTAACGATGACCCTACTGGTTCTCGGGGTCGAGGGAAGGCTAAGAAGGGAAAAAGGAGGGTAGAAGATAATCCTCCATCTTTTCCACCCTCTTCAGAGATGCCGATGCCTGTGCCTATGTCTTATACTTCACCCGATGGCTATTATGAGGTGCCACAACATCACCAGCCCTACATCTTTGTGCAGACACCGGGTCTTTCATCATAGGGCCATAGGACTATACGTCCGTCATACAATCCAGCTGCCTCACGACCACATGGATCACATCCATCCGGGTCACAGCCACGGGGGTCACAGGCATCAGTATCACAACCGCTCACGGTCGATCCAGCGATGTCGCAGTCACAGGGATCACATCCATCTTCATCAGCGACTCCATCTATTTCAGGCCTTCGCATGCGAGATAGTAGCTCTGACCCCCTACACCTTCCACACATGACTCTAATGTACAAGTTTCAGACGGTGATGCTGATGATGAAGATGAGGTGCATCATGATCAGTAGGGCAGGATCATCATAGTCCCTGAGGGTGATGGGTAAGAGTAATTTGTTATTTTTACGTTTATTGTTTTGTACAGTTTGTACTAATATATTAATGTATTTTTTTTGTTAAATTGCAGGTTCATCCTGAGTAATATTACTACGAGGATAATCACCATAGCCACCAGAAAGCTTTATGATGCCCCTTATACGAGTTGGAGTGAATTCCCATTCTCGCTAAAGGAGCAAATTTTCAATGAATTTAAGGTATAAATGTTATTTTAAGCAGTATAATTATTTATATTTATGATATTTCCATATAATATTTAACTTTTGAAAGACAGAGCAAGTGTGTATGGGAACACCGCTATAGCGCGGAAGTGGCTGCACATTTTAATCTCAAAGCTCGCAAGCGGTTGTCGCATAGTTTCTCCAAAGCTAGACAGTTCAACCAGAAGCCTAACTGGTTGCTTCAACATTTATGGGAGGATTTGCAAAGGAAATGGCTTATCGCATAGTTCTTACAGAAGAGCGAAAAAGGAAAGAAAGCTCGCGCATCGGAGAAGGTAGGCTCCTTGCACACTAGAGGTGCGATCAGCCAAGGGACAATAAAAAGAAGATTGGTACGTAATTTATTAATTTATTTTAATTTTCAAAGTATATCTATTCTGTTTATTAACTGAAATTTATGAGTTTTCAGGAAAAGAAGTTGGGGCGTCCAATGAAGCAAGATGAGCTATTCAAAGAGACTCATATTGTCATGAAGAAGAAAGAGACGGACCAAGAAAGGTGGGTCGAGGGCCGAGCCTCGACTGTACATGTAAGTTTTCACTTTTCATTAAGTATTTTGATTTACTTTCATATAACCTTTGAAATACTAATTCAATATAATTTTTCTTATAGGGTCGCTTCACAACTGACGTGGAGGAATTCATACGCAGTCAACCACCTAATGAGTCGGGCGAGGCAATCCAACTTGCGGACGAGGATGCTAAAAGAATATGGATGGAGGCTGCTGGCGGTGCAAAATAGGGGAAGGTATACGGGCTTCCTACTAAGAAGTTCCATCGCTATCAGTGTGGAATGCAAGGAATAGGGACTTCCTCGCAAGGCGAGCAACTTGGTGGGGAAAGCCTCTCCGCTATGCGGGAGACTGTGACAAAGCTCACAACCGAGCTAGAAGAATCCAAGGAAAGAGAAAATCTTAGAGATGCTTAGTACGTGGCATGCAAGCTCAACTCAAAGCTCTCCTAGCTTCTGGAGGTTTTCCGATTCCCCGGTCTCGCGAGTCATCGCCAGAGGCTCAACTTGAACGTGAGCGTTCCTTCCGTACTCCCTGTGCTAGCTCCTCTCGTCCTCCCCGTGATCGTTCTTCTCGTCCTTCACAAAATGACCCTTCTCATTACCGTCTTGTTAATGAAGATTCATCAGACGGTGATGATAATGATGTTGAATGAAACAACCCTTGAGTATTTTTATATACTTTGAACTAGACAATAGAACCGGTCTTTGAAACATGGCTTGTAATAAGTGTTAACTTAGTTTTGTTAGTTTAATGTGTTAGTTCTATTGAACTTTATACTTTGTTGGTTTTAATGTTGTTGTTAATGTTGTTGTTGTGTTATTGTTGTTGTGTTATTGTTGTTGTTAATATTGTTGTTGTGTTATTGTTGGTCGCTTTTCTATTTAAATTATTTTTTTCTGGGCAATAGCGACCAAGGTTGGTCGCTAATTAACCAGATTTCCTAAAAAGCAACCAACTTTGGTCGCTATTCTGTTAAAAAACAAAAATTATGGGAATTAGCGACCACATTTGGTCGCTTATGTATAATAAAAAATTAAATTCTTGAAAATAGCGACCAATTGTGGTCGCTTATTTAAAAAAAAAAAAAAACGACCAACTTTGGTCACTAAATTTATATTATTAAAATATTAAAGCGACCAAAGTTTGTCGCTATATTGTATACCCGGAATATTTGGTCCTTTTACTTTAGAGACCAAAGTTGCTCGCTAATTAGTGACCAACTTTGGTCTCTAAGGTAAAGGGACCAACAAAATAGTGACCAAGCCAGGTTGAACGCATTTTGGTCGCTTTTTCATTTGTGGTCACTTTTTCCCGGATTTTTAGTAGTGTGCGTAAGTGTTTCCCAAAAGACAATAGCTAACCCCCTCGGTTGTTTTAATCTTGGCTAAAGTCATGCGCTTTTAGAAAACATTACAACTTATTCAAGTAGTCAAATTCTTCATACTGTTGAAAAAAATGTGATTCTCTTCACCACATACTTCAAGCCTCGCCGCTAAGTCTCATCAAGTTTATACTTCGACAAGACTTGAAGTAGGGGCCATCTGTAGACATATAAAATTTATTAAGTTTAATCCATACAAAATTTGGATTGAATCTTAATTTTAGTTGGGTTAAGTAATTAATTTGGGCTTTACAAATTAAATTAGTCCATTTTTATTATTTGCAAGCCTAAGGTCCATTTCATCTTAAGGCCCAGACTCATGCCACGTGACATGGCATATCCAGTCAAACTCCAGGTCAATAAGATGACGCCACATGTTAAATGATGTGGCAATCCAAGTAAAAATGCAAGAACCAACCACAGGTCGCCAAGTGGCTAAATAGCATGAGCCGATCAGAATCAAACAAGAGAGTTCATATGTAGCTGGAACCTCTACAGCTATAAATAGAGGGGTTACATAACTCTCAAAGACATCCATAGTTGGAGAAGAACACTCCGCAGTTGGTGAAGGCATCCACAAACAGAGAGATCAATCATCAAGTGCTTAGTTCTTCAACAAAGGAGTGATCAACGGAGTTCTTCCCGGAGATCAACTCGTAACAACAAAGTGCTGCTCGACGTTCTTGGCGGTTACATACATCACAAGGAGGTCTGCATCGTCCTACATTCGAGAAAGACGCTTCTTAAGCCCTCGAATCACGGAGAATTTTAGAGAGGAG
This sequence comes from Nicotiana undulata, assembly GCA_005239495.1. Lineage (NCBI taxonomy): Eukaryota > Viridiplantae > Streptophyta > Magnoliopsida > Solanales > Solanaceae > Nicotiana > Nicotiana undulata. Next base: position 11,492 of record ML271412.1, on the reverse strand, counting down.
AATCAAGGGATACACATAATTGTACTCACAAATATTTTTCAATAAAATCTCTTTTTCTTCATATTATTTTTGTTGCAGTTTATTTTCCGGACTACGAAAATTTGTTGCGAACAAATATACCAGTAAGAGCACCTTTAAGAGGGGTTTTCCTCTGTTAAATAGTTGATTAGTACGTGTTTGAATTGCAAACAAATACTCGAGAGGATAGGGTTGTAGCTTATGTTACTGGTATAACTATCCTACTAAACTGGTTTTAAATTCTAACGTTAAAATTATCCATTGTTTTACATTTCAAATTCAAAATTTGTTGATTATTAATAGCATCATTCAATCTAACCACATGATTTGTATTCTTTTTTTCCCCGTGAAAAGTAACATGAAGATTATATCTTTTTTCTTTATTTCTCAGATAACAACAATATACTCATTATTATACCACATCGTGGGGTCTGGGAGGGTAGCGTGTACGCAGACCTTACCCCTACCTTGTGAGGATAAAGATGTTGTTTCCAATAAACTATCGGCTCAGGAAAGCATAAGCCTACATTAATGGAAATATGCACAAAAAGGGACAGTACCAAAAAGTCATATAAAAGCAGAATAAGAACACCAGGATAGTAAGGTGATCAACAATTAAGGAAAACAACGGTTAGTCATAAAAACCTACTACCAACAGAAAGCGAGACTGCGTGCCAATACTACTGTTATGAACACCCTATACTACCTACTATATTACCCTAATCCTCGACCCATACCTTCCTATCAAGGGTCATGTCCTCGGTTAGATGAAGCTACGCAATGTCTTGCCTAATCACCTCTTCCCACCTCTTATTTGGCTTACCTCTACCTCTTCATAGGTCCTCCAATGTCAACCTCTCATGCCTCCTCACTGGGGCGTCTATGCTCGTCCTCCTCATATGACCAAACCACCTAAGCCGTGCTTCCCGCATCTTGTCCTCAATAGGGGCCAAACCCACCTTGTCGCGAATAACCTCATTTCTGATCCTATCTAACTTGGTATGCCCGCACATCCATCTTAACATCCTCATCTCTTCTACCTTCGTCTTCTTGACATGAGCGATCTAACTAGCCAACACTCATCCCCATACAATATTGTTGGTCTGACCATAATTATGTAGAACTTACCTTTAAGTTTCGGTTGCATCTTCTTGTCACACAAAACACCAGAAGCGAGTCTCCATTTCATCCATCCCGCCCCAATAAGATGTGTGACATCTTCATCAGTCTCCCAATCCCCCTGAATAATAGACCCAAGGTACTTAAAACTTCCTCTCTTAGGGATGACCTGCGAGTCCAGCCTCACTCCCTTCCCTTCCTTGAGTCTCGCCACTGAACTTACACTCCAAGTATTCTGTCTTGATCCTGCTCAACTTGAAACCATTAGACTCCGGGGTTTGATTGCGCGTTCACGCCATCTCGCGTCTTGTCAATCAATACAATATCATCTGCAAATAGCATGCACCACGCCACCTCCCTTGGATGTGGCGCGTCAGTACGTCCATCGCCAAAGTAAACAAAAAATGGCTGAGTGATGACCCCTGATGCAACCATTATAACCAGAAAATGGTATGAGTCCCCACTTACCGTCCTCACTCGGGTATTTGCTCCATCATACATGTCATTAATCAACCTAACGTAGGCAACATGTACACCTCTAGCCTCTAAACATCTCCACAAAACCTCTCTTAAAACTTTAGCGTACGCCTTTTCTATGTCGATGAGCACCATATGCAAGAGCTTCTTTCTCTCCCTATACTGCTCCATCAATCTCCTAACAAGATGGATGTCTTATGTAGTCGAACGCCCCAGCATAAACCCAAACTAGTTCTCGAAAATAGACACACTCCTTCTCCCCCTTAGCTCTCTCTCTCTCCCAAACTTTCATAGTATGACTAAGCAGCTTGATACCCCGATAGTTATTGCAACTTTTGGATACTTGTTCTTATATACAGGAACCATCGTGCTCCACCCCCACTCTTCGGGCGTCTTTTCGTTCTAAATAAGATATCAAATAACCTAGTGAGGCACTCCAGGCTGCCTTGCCCGCACTCTTCCAAAACTCCACCGGGATTTCATCCGGCTTGGTCGCTTCGCCCCTGGTCATGTTACGCATCAGCTTCATCAACTCTAATCCGCTTACAATACCCAAAGTCACAACGACTGACGGAGAGTTCCAAATCACCTAGTATAATTCTCATGTCCCCCTCCTCGTTCATGAGACTATGGAAGTAGGTCTTCCATCTCTGATGGATAAGCCCCTCATCCAACAAAACTCTACCTTCTTCGTCCTTGATGCACTTTACTTGGTCCTAGTCATGCGCCTTCCTTTCTCACGCCTTAGCTAACCTGAACAACCTATTATCCCCACATCATCCCTCGAGTTCCTCATACAAATGACTAAAAGCTGCAGTCTTGGCCGTCGTAACTGCTAGCTTCGCCTCTTTCTTAGCCAACTTATATTGCTCCCTATTCGCCCTCTTCACCTTTTCGTCCTTGTCACTAGCTTCAGATACACTACTTTTTTTGGTTTTCACTTTTCCTTGCACCTCTCTGTTCCACCACCAGTCTCTCTTGTGACCACTAGAGTAACCCTTTGAGACCCCTAATGCCTCTCTCGTGGCTTCCCCAATGCACTACACAATCGTGGTCCACATAGCGCTTGCGTCCCCGCTACTCCTCCAAGCCCCCATAGTCAACAACTTGACCCCCAACTTCTGCGCTTTAGCTTCCGTCAAGGCTCCCCACTTGATTCTATGTTGGCTATACATCGCCCTCTTCATCCTCTTCCTCGTTATCTCAAGGTCCATGACTAGGAGCCTATGAAAGGTCGAGAGGTTCTCACTCGGGATGACCTTGCAATTCGTGCAAAGACCTCTATCGGACTTCCTGCAGAGTAAATAATCAATTTGAGTCTCGGCCACCGAACTCCGAAAGGTGACCAAGTGCTATCTCTTCTTCGGGAAACTCGAGTTTGCTATCATCAAATCAAATGCTATAGCAAACTCCAGCAGAGACGTTCCTCCTCCGTTTCTATCTCCAAAACCAAAGCCACCATGCACATCATCATACCCCCAATATGTCGCTCCAATGTGGATGTTGAAATCTCCTCATGTGAAAAACTTTTCCGGTATGCGGGATACCACACACCATCTCATCCAAATCCTCCCAGAAATGCCTCTTAACTTCCTCATCCGAGTCTGCTTGGGATGCATACGCACTGATTATGTTCAAAGTAAAACCTCCAACAACTAGCTTAATAGTCATCAACCTGTCATTCACTCTCCTAATCTCTACCACTAGCTCGCGGAGGTCCTTATCAACCAAGATACCGATCTCCGTGAATTAGTGGTGAATGTTAGGAGGGTGAATAGTTTTCAAACAAAATCTATTTATAAAAATATTTATCTAAAAAGCTGTATCTTTGAATTTAATTTTGATTTTATTACATAACCTAAATAACATTTTCCTGAACGGAGTGATATTTTAGTAGTTTTTCATTTAGATTCAACCGACTATCTTCTTTCGTTTGATAACATACAATTTTATATAATTGTCAATTTTTCCTATAAATTTAATTTTTTAAAGTTTATATCAAATCAATATTTATTTTTATAAGTAAAAAATGTGACAATAAGTGTACATTTTCGCATAATTATTTTATTCTATTCAAATCATAAAGAATCAACAATTTCGTAAGTAATAAGTTAAACCCCTCAATCCGTTTAATTTACCAAAAGACAAACCGAGAAAGAAAAATCAGAAATTACACAAAAACCTCCCTGCGCTTGAAGTGTTGTTCAAGAAAAACCAATAACAAAGCCCGCTCCTTTTTTTCACTCCCCAGGACCCAGGTTCTCAGAGCAAAAAACCTTCCCGCAACATAGTTTGTTTCCTCGTTCTCTTCAGTCCCAGAATGTCGGTAAGTATTTCTTCTTCCTCGTATCTGTAGAGATTATACACAAATGTTTGTAACCCTAGCTTGTCTCATCACTCTCCTAAACCTAACTGTAAACCCAGTTTTTTCACAGAAATTTTAGATAGTAGAGATTCTTTTCCTTAAAAAATAAATTGAAATGGGCTTGATTAGAATGGAATAAATATAGAGGACTTATATGGCTGAACCCAAATAGTTTGAGTTTGAGATGTAGTTGATTGATTGATTTTGATAGAGATTAAAAAAAGAACTTAAATATTTATTATCTAAGTTGGTTTCATGGACTTAGCCTTAATGCAGAAATTTTAGATAGCATTGATTTAAAAAAAAGAAACTGAAATGGTATTTGATTTGAATGGAAGAGATATAGAGGATGTATGGAGTTTACCTCAAATAGTCCAGGATCGAGATTTGGTTGATTTATTGATATTGATAGAGAAAGAGAAAAAGAAGAAACTGAAATGGGTTTGATTAGAAAAGGAACAGATATAGAGGAACTTCAAATGGTTTTGGATCGCGATGTAGTTGATTGATTGATTTTGACTGGCGTAAAAAAAAAGAAACTGAAATATGTATTATCAAAGATGTTTTATTGGACCTATCTTCAGGGGCGGATGTAGAGTAGCGGTGCCACGTTCATCTGAACCTAGTACATTCGACGAGAAGCATAAATTTATGCGGAAAAATTCACTAAAATTACAACAAATAGTACGTCTGAACCCATAAGTTTAAAAATACGATAGGTTCAATGCTAAGAACCTTAAAGGTTGAACGCATATAGTTTAAATCCTGGATCTGCCTCTGCCTCTGCCTATCTTTTATGGATGAATTTCAGATAGCAGAATGGGCACTGAGGATTCCGATATGCAATCTCAATTAGTCAATAAGGATTGTCCATTGATTTTGATATGGATAAAAGTAGCCGAAGTATGTACTATTGAAATTTGGTTTTGTGAAGTGGGTTACTAAAATTAGGTGTTTGCTTATGGTGGTGTGTATAAACAAATTAAGAATAATTGATTGATTGATTTTAATAGAGATACAACACTTAACTATGTGTTATCATGGTTGCTTTTTTGCACAAATTTCAGATACAATAGATAAGAAAAAACTGAAATGGGCTCGAATATAGCGGAATGGCACAAAGGATTCATTTGCTAAACCCAACTATTTTAGGATTAAGGCGAGGATTTTGTGATCTAGCCGTAGAATTGGTTTTGGTAGAGATAAAGAAACTGAAATATGTATTATCAAAGCTGGTTTTCCATTGTGGGTTATTGATTATGGTGATGTATATGTATAGATTTTTGAGTACAATGGAAGTGCCCTAGTGGCAATGGTGGGGAAGAACTGCTTTGCAATTGCGAGTGACCGGAGACTTGGTGTGCAGCTGCAGACAATCGCCACTGATTTTCAAAGAATATTCAGAATCCACGATAAGGTTTTCATTGGCCTTTCCGGGCTGGGTACCGATGTCCAAACACTGTAATTCCAATCGCTTTTCTTTTATGTTCTTCTTCTTTTGCTATTTGGTATTTGCATGTGTCGGTCTTTGTTTATATGCTTGAGTGCTAATCGGATTGGATTTTTACAGAATTAAATCAATCCAATGACACAGATCCTTGTTGTTCAGGAGAAGAGATAAACTTATCATATTATCATTTTCTCATGATCCACCATGCATATTGTGGGAGATTAAGAAGACCTTTTCTGTATATTAATAACCAAAATATAAGTACGTTACGGAAGAGAACATAAAACTTTGCCTCCTCAAATCCTATTCGCGGAATGAACAAACTCATTCAATGTGCAAAAGTATGTGATGCAGAAGTGCCGTATGCAGCTTGACCTTGTACTCTGATGTTGTAAATGTTGTGTTTTGAGCCTAGAGAAGGATGTAAAATATTAAAGAGAACTACGGTGGGGTTTATACTTGTTTGAATTGCATGAATGAATTAAAGGATCAGTTTATAATATTGGTATTATTGTTTGGGTGAATATTAAAACATGAATTGTTATACTATGAACAATAATATCTGGTTTATTATGCAGAGATTACAGTTTCAAAGTCATGAATTACTTTATCTTGAAATTACTAAGACACTGATTTGTATTCCAGATTATGTCTCTTATAAAATAATACATTAATTCATGTATAAGTTATGCAAGTATTACATAGATGGACTTATATACTGGAAACTGAACACAATATTAATTATGCAAAGTTGTATTAGTACTAGAAATTTAATATGACAAACTAAACTTTGTATTACGATGATAACTACGCCTCAATCCGAAGCAAGTTGGGTTGGCTATATGAATCATCACTTTACATGCTGCTCCGCTTAAGTTCATCTTAGACCCATATCATACAAAACCTTTGTATTAATAATGCAAAATCTTGTAACGGGGTTATTTTCTCTTAAACAGCAAACCAAATGAGCATTAAGTGAATGAAATCAAGATATTGAGTCATCTTTGTGGTATTGTGAAATATAAGGTGCTATAGGAGTTCCCAGACGAATTTGAGAACGACTTATTAAAGTGCTTGTTCACATATAGGAGGGATGCATTGATTTGGAACGAAGAGTGAGACAAATCTTATGTCAAGCTTAACTCTTTCCAGTTTTGTGTTGCTTTCTTTGGGATGTGGAGTGGGGAGGGACGTAATCTCTTTATTGATTTGTTTCGTTTTGATTATGTCACTGATATATACCTTTGATTGGTTTCTGAAGGTATCAACGACTAGTGTTCCGTCACAAGTTATATCAACTTAGAGAAGAGAGGGACATGAAGCCTGAGACTTTTGCCAGCCTTGTATCTGCTCTTCTTTATGAGAAAAGGTTATTACTATTTATATGTCCTGTGGCTAGTTATTTCCTAAAGAGACTTCATGCACTGTTCATGTATGAATAAATGTTGTTGAGAGTTGGCATAAACTTGAAAGGTGACTGTGTCCAAGACTGGAAAGCAATTTGATCACTTTGGTGGGTGAAGGTTTACTAAATACTTAAAATGTGTATAAACATCGAGATAGTGCATTTTTGTCTTTCATCCTCTATGCCTGGGCCTTCAAGGCTATACTATTTCTTTACCACCATTGCATCCATACTAAAACATTTCTGCAGCAGATATTACGATTGTGTCAATATTTTCCAATGACTTGCTGGGGACGGGATAATACTTGCTGAAATAAGTATTAAGTCATTGAAAACACTGACAAATATTCTCTCCTCTATAAATTAAAATCTTTTGGTCCATGTAAACTGATATTTATCTTCTGACACTTCCGATCTGCTTTTGCCCCATTCCCTTGCCTAAGTATCTGATCTAGGTGAGCAGCAGTCCCACGTAGTAGGCGAATTGTAGTTTGATCTCGACATGAAACCCAGTTTTCTGCAAGTTTTGACAACTTTTGAGGCTGCAAACTCGAGCCACCATTTTAAGCTTGAATCAGCAGCAGTATTGTCAAAGGCTCATTTAAGGCGCGCTTAAGCCCTGAAGCTCAGAAAAGCTCATCTCGGGCACTTTACCTCGCTTAAGTTGCGCTTCAGTGTAAGGCAAGCACTAAGGCGTGGACCTCATAGCCCATGAGTTCTCTGGTGAATCAAGTGGTAGTAAACAACAAGTATGAAAATATGTGTATTAGCTGCTAAGGGAAACATTATAAATGAATTTGTTACTTTGTTGTTGATTACATATATATATATATATATATATTTATCTTTTTTCCGCCATTGCGACTTTTTTTTACTAAAACCCACACTTTAAGTACGCTTTGCGCTTAAAGCCTCAAGAGGCCTAGAGCGCTTTTTAGAGCTTTCGCCTTTGACAACACTGATCAGTAGACAATTCATTGGATCTTGATTTTATTTTTCCTTTCAATGATGAGTGTGGGATGTTTGGCTTTAATAGCTCAACTCAGTGGCAGCCTTACCTTTGTCTCTTCTATCTCTTTTATTGGAAAAAGGCCTATTAAAATAGCTATGTTTGTATGTGTGTATGGCACTATTTCTATAATGGTTCTATTAATAACTGCGTTTTGAATTTGGTTTCCATCTAGGTTTGGTCCATACTTTTGCCAACCTGTAATTGCTGGATTAGGAGATGATGACAAGCCATTTATTTGCACAATGGACTCTATTGGAGCAAAGTATGTTGACTTTTCTACTTCTTCAAGTTAATTTTTGTTGTGCACTTTGAGAGGCTTTCCCTATAATGTTTTTTTTTTGCTTATGATATGGTTACTTACACATTATGCGCAGGGAGCTTGCCAAAGATTTTGTCGTTGCTGGTACTGCCTCAGAATCTCTGTATGGTGCATGCGAGGCCATGTTCAAGCCTGACATGGTTTGTTACTCATCTCAATTTAACTTAGTATAATATTTCATAATCCAGCTCAAATGACATGTCACAAGTCAATATTTTACAATGGGGATAATGTGCCAAAGGTTTAATTCTTCTTTTACATGATGCTTATTTCAGCTGAAACGCATAAGCTTAGGGAAAATAATTTTAGCTCCCCTTAGTTTATGTTCTATATGGTGCTGATTTAAGAAAAGTGTAGGCAATGTTTTATATGATGGGTGGTGAAGTAATGCATTATCTCTTTGTTGCTTTGCTGTAGCTAGGCGTCCTGTCTTATCCACAAAACTTTTTGCTCATTGATAAGCTGAAATAAATTTGGCCAGTCAATAGTGGAGATGTCACTATTCCAAGAGTGTAAATCCTCAAGGAGTGTTTTCTCCAAGATCAGACTACATAGAACACTCCGTAGATCAGACACTATCCATGGACTCATTTCCGCCAATTATTATCACTATTTAATTCATTTTGATAAGTGCATTTTCATCAATTATTTGTTAGTAGAATACTTTCGCCAATGCAATTTTGAAGTTAGTTTGCAACGGTATGAGATTGTCAAACATAGGACTAAAAATATGTAGCATAGCGTCGTTCTAGCTAAAGTTGTCAAGTATCTTTAATTATGAAGTAACGATATATGGTAACTACATGTCTCCATGCTTTAGAAATTGGGACTTTTTTTTATAGCTTTATGAGAATAGGAGAAAGCTTGATCTTCTACGTTTCTTTAATTGGATGCTAATGCTTTTTTGCTTCAGCACATGAAACTTGTATTCAGCTCTCAATTGTTGACGCCAATAAAATTATGTAGCGTGAAAAATATGTGCTTTTTTGAGACTTCTTGTTGACAGTCCCATAGAAAGAGTCAATAATGCATCAATGTTTCAAAAGTTCTGAGATCCTATAAAAACTGGTCGCTGGAGAATTATCCCGATATCTTGACTCTCTTTTCTTTGATATTGCTCTAGTGATTCAAAATTTAGACTTTGTTTGTTTTCGTCTTCTTGAGCCGAGGGTCTATCGGAAATAGCCTCTCAACTCCATCGGGGTAGAGGTAAGGTCTGCGTACACACTATCCTCCCTAGACCCCACTTGTGGGATTATACTGGGTCGTTGTTGTTGTTGTTGATCCAAAATTTGGACTTTGCTTTCTGCCTTCGGTTCTTGACTTGCTGAACATGCATTTAATTGAAAAAAATAAGTTTTTTGGGTTTTTTTCTTTCTTGTGCAATTTGAGCTTCTAGTCTGTTGAGAATGAGATTTTTTCGTTCTTTAATTGGTTGGTTAGTTAAGGTGGCACTAAAATTTGCATGAATCAATTTTCTCCAATATCAATGAGATGATATACTCCATCATTAGTAACATTATCTGAGCCGCTCTCACGGTTCAGATCTTTCAGTCCCATGTTTTCTTTACATCCTAAAAAGAATTTTCTTGCTATCATTTCCCATGTTTTCTTTACATCCTAAAAAGAATTTTCTTGCTATCATTTCTTTGCACTACTTCCGTCATAGTTATGCGTTTATGTCTGATTTTTATGGAGATTATTGACTCCTTACCGCAACACTACCATTTCAGGGACCGGAAGAATTGTTTGAGACCATCTCGCAGGCCCTCATATCATCAGTAGACCGTGATTGTTTAAGTGGTTGGGGAGGACATGTTTATGTTGTGTAAGTGTTCAGATGCTCTGGATTTTGATAGCTTTCCTATAGAGTAAATGACCGCAGGAATCCCTGTGCTTAAGAACTGCTATATAATGTTTAAAATCAAGTCCGTCATCTATTATGTTCAATGCCTCCTTGATTTGGCAAAAAAATATTACATAAGTGAGGCATTGAGGGAAACGGTTTTGCCAAATCAAGGACTTCTGATGTCAATTTTCATGCTTAAGGCTTCATTTTAAAATTCCGGTGGATCAGTAAAGTTCCTAGCTAAAACATACCTTTAGGCCTCTCGTTATCGATCTCTTTTGTTTCGATTGGTAATGGAGCCTGTGGGGTTAGGGGGCCGTAATACTTCATGATATAGCATCAGTTAAAGCGAGTTAATGTCTGTGTTCTCTGTATCTTATTTGGTCGATATCTCTTTGTGGTTGCAGTACTCCAACTGAAGTGACAGAGAAGATCTTGAAGGGAAGGATGGACTAGACAACCTTTTTCATTTAGATCCTGTACTTGTTCATTGCATTCCCTGGTAGACATTTATGCCGCCTTGTTTATGTTTGATGTTGTGTATTCAACTTATTGACATTTGGCTCAACACTTGGTTTAAACTAGTCGCTTAATATGCCTTCACCAGTAATCATAGTGATGCAATGGCGTATGATTTGATTTCCAGTTTTTGAAATCATTTGTTTTTCAAGAAAATACACTGAACTGGGAATTTTATCCATGGAATTTTTCCAAGGGTATTCAAATTTAAAAAGTTTCTGACAAATGATGTTCAATATATGTTATATATCTCTAAAATGTAATATTTTACTTATAGTGTAATTTTTCTGCGGAGGTCAGTTGATCTGCCGCTGCTTCAATTGGATGATGACTTGAGAAGAAACTGGAAAAGCAAAGATCATGTCAACACACTGATACTCGGTGTACCAAATTCCTGTCAGTAAACTTCCCACAAGCATACGACTACTAATATTACTCCAATTTCTAAAACAATTTAAATAATGATGATTTGGTTTATTTACCATGAATTTCCAACAAAAAACTAAAGAAATTGATTTTTCTTTTTATTATTATAAGAAATAAAATGCTCGTCCTTCGGGTTCTCTATGCTAGCTCCAACTCGAAGCTATTCAATAGTTGTTATCTACTAGTAGTATTTACTAAAAGGTGGCAAACGGGCCGGGTTGACCTGTCACCGGACCGGCCCAGACCGGGTAAAACCGGAACCGGACCGGCCCGGTTCATAGGGGGCCGGGTAGGGGGGTTGGACCATTTTTTTTAACGGGTAACCGGACCGGTCAAACCCGGTCCATATGAACAGTGCGTGTACCGGTTTAACCGGCCCGGTACAACGGCTAAAATTTTTTGTTTTTGTTTTTTTTTAATTTTTCAAGATTTGTGGGGCCCACTAACCGTTGGCAACGGTCACCCCTGGTAGGGATCCGTTGCCCAACGGGTAAATTGCAATAATAGCCTCTTTTTTCTTTAAAAATTAACCT
>MDKH01110632.1:0-52752 GCA_005239495.1 Nicotiana undulata | reverse complement strand
CATCAAAGTCAACCATATCAAGAAGCAAAAGATCAACATGAGTCTCCAGACCACCAATAGTTACTACGCAATCACGGTAGACCCGATCTACCACTATAGAATCACCCACAGGTGTAGACACATGTACATCAGTACCCAAGGAGTCACGGGGCATACTCAAATAAGGGGCAAAGTATGAAGACACATAGGAGAATGTAGAACCTGGATCAAATAACACCGAAGCCTCTCGGTTGCAAACTAAAACTGTACCTGTGATAAGTGCATCAGAAGCCTCAGCATCTGGACGAGCAGAAAAAGCATAACACCGGGGTTGAGCCCCTCCAACCTGTATATCTCAGGGTCTACCTGCTACGGGCTGGCCTCTACCTCTCATGGCCTGCCCTCCACCTCTATGCGTCTGACCTCCACCTCTGGCACCACGACCACCACCCCTAGCTGGCTGAGGGGGTGGAGGTGCACCGGATGCAGGAACCATGGCACAGGAACCCTGATACTGAGAACCACCAAAACCGGGCAAAACCTGGAAATATGCCCCATACCACTGCAAGTGAAGCAAGGTCTCGGCTGCTGATAATACTGACCCTGGAACTGACCCTGTCGACCAGAATGACCACCCTGGTAGCTCTGAATTGGCGGTGCACTGATGGAAGCTGCAGGTGCACTGCGGGATACCTGGAGTGTCGACTGATAAGGCCTAGGAGGATTGACTCTGCCAAAGGAATCTCTGCCTCCAGATGAGGCACCACTGAAACGGCCGAAATAATGAGGTCTCTTGTCAGACCCCTGACCACCACCCTGGGATAATACCATCTCAATGCGTCTGACCACATCGGCTGCATCCTGAAAGGAGATATCAGTACCCGTCTCCCTGGCCATCTGAATCCTGATGGGCTGAGCTAGACCCTCAATAAACCTCTGAACCCTCTCCCGACCAGTGGGGAGTATCATAAGGGCATGCCTGGCCAGCGTAATAAATCTGGTCTCGTACTGAGTGATGGACATGGAGCCCTGTTGTAGATGCTCAAACTGCCTCCGAAGATCCTCTCTCTGAGTAACTGGAAGGAACTTTCCCAAGAACAACTCGGAGAACTGACCCCAAGTCAAAGGTGCAGACCCAGCTGGTCTGGTCAAGCAGTAATCTCTCCACCAAGTCTTGGCGGTGCCAGAAAGACGAAATGTAGCAAAATCAACTCCATTGGACTCCACAATGCCCATGTTCCGAAGAACCTCATAACAGCTGTCTAAATAATCCTGGGGATCCTCTGATGGTGCACCAGTAAATGTGGTAGTAAATAACTTGGTGAACCGATCCAACCTCCACAGAGCATCTGCGGATATAGCTGCTCCCTTAACTGCTGGTGCCACAATACCTGACTGAACTACTCCGGCCGTCAGCGGTGCCGGAGTCTGGAACTGAGTGGAAAACTGCTCTGGCGTGTGAATAGCAGGAGCCTGGGTCCCTCCCCCAGCCTGAGATCAAGATGGTCAAGATGGTGCAGTAGGAAGGAGACCGGCCTGAGCCACGTTCTCCATGAGTCCCACTAAGCGGACTAGAGCGTCCTGAAGTACTGGGGTGGCAATGAACCCCTCTGAGACCTGAGTCGTTCCAACTGGGACTGTCGGAGTAGGAACCTCACCGGAAAAGTCTACCTGTGGGTCCTCGATGCTGCTCTAGCTCTGCCTCGGCCTCTTGCACGGCCTCTGCCCCTCGTAGGAGCTATAATAGGAGGATCAGGATGCTGGTCGGTCGATGAGGAAGCACGCGTTCTCGCCATCTGCGAGAGAGTAAAATAGAGACTCAATTAGCATTCAGAATTCCATTGGCACGACAGAGAATGAAAGATGTGAAGTTATTCCTAACTTTGCAGCCTCTGGGGGATAAGTACAGACGTCTCCGTACCGATCCCTCAGACTCTACCAAGTTTGTCCGTGAGTTGTGAGACCTAAGCAACCTAATGCTCTGATACCAACTTGTCACGACCCAAAAATCCCACTTTCAGGCCATGACTGCGTCTAACGTTGAACCCGCTAGACAAGCCAACGTTTGAACTAAATAAAACTTATTAACAACAAATACGAACAAGATAACCAAGGCTTCGATGGCCCACCATATAAAATTTGACAAAATAACCCAAAATACAACATAGCACTTTTCGAAATAAAACCCATAAACAAATCCCAGAACTGGTGTCACATACTCACGGACTATCTAAGAGATTACTACAAACAAAAGGTCTGAAATAAGTACATAAGACTGTCTTTGAAATACAAGGTAAGACGGAGCTGAAAGTGGAAAAAAGAAGGTGACGTCAAGGCCCACGAACGTCTGCGGGTCTACCTCGAGTCTCCTGTGTGACTGAATGAGATGCTCCGATCGTCAGTGATCTCCGGGTCCGGCTGCGTAGTCTGCACAACATAAAGAAGTGCAGGTGTAGCATCAGTACAACCGATCCCATGTACTGAGTAAGTGTTGAGCCTAACCTCGACGAAGTAGTGACGAGGCTAGGACCAACACAACATATGTACCTGTGCAATTTTGTATAATAGCAGGAAAAATGGCAACAGAAATAAGCAAGTAAGACAGATAAGGGGAGAATATGCTGGGAAGATAGGGTAACAGTATGCTAGCACAACAGTACAAGGTAATAAATGAAACGTAAAGACAAGGCAGAAATAAAGATCTCAAACATATAATGAACAGGAAAGGCACGACATGTCCCCTCGTGCATAACCTCATAGTCACTTGGCACGGAATGTCCCCTCGTGCATATATAATAGCACTCGGCACGGAATGTCCCCTCATGCATATATAATAATGCTCGGCACGGAATGTCCCCTCGTGCATAACCTCACAATCACTCGTCACGGAATGTCCCCTCGTGCATATATAATAACCCTCAGTCAGCACGGCATGTCCCCTCGTGCGACGAATAATAAAAACACAAGGAAACAATAATATGAAAGTCAGCAACATGAAGTCTCAAGTGCATGGAAATACTCAATACAATTCTATTGCTCCGGCAAGGAGAAATCATTATTTACAAAGTCAACAAATGCCCGACAAGGGTCTCAGCTATAACCAACCTCGCATCAGTAATACAATTTCAACAGTGTAAGCCTCAACTGGAACAAATAACTCAATAACTCTCCACGTCATGAAACAACATCAAGTATCACTTTTAATTCATAATTTACTCATAGTGCGGGGAATATTAAGAACATAGCAAATTTCATCACAATTGACTCACGGGCATACTTGACCGCAACGCATAGGCACTCGTCACCACGCCTATACGTTGGACATGAGTTGCACATAGCAAATAAGACTCTATACCTAATCCCTCAAGCTGAGGTTAAGCCAAACACTTACCTCGGCTCCAAAAATTGCAAGTCAAGCCTCGATCACAGCCTTTCCTTTAGAATCCGACTCCGGAACGGTATTATCTAGACATAATCAACCCAAGTATATCAATAATGGCTCAATAAATCAAACCCATAGCCTAATTATTTATTTCAAAGCATTCTTCCTAAGATTCCAAAATTTGACCCCGGGCCCGCTTGGTCCAAACATGAGGCCCGGACCAAAATCCGATCACCCATAACCCTACGAGTTAGAATATGTGATTTGTTTTAAGATTCGACCCCAAATGGAGGTTGAATCACCCAAAATTCTCAAAAACCCAACTCTACCTAAAATCCCTAATTCCTACTTTGATTCCATGTTTTTAGGCCAAGAATCTAATGATTAGTTGAAGAAATTAAGAGAAAACGAGGTTAAGAGCACTTACCTATGGAGTTATGGAGGTTGGGGAGCTTGATTCTCGGTTATGGAGGCTTGGGGAAGAAAAGAGAAGTGGAAAATGGGAAGAATCCCGTATAAGGTTCTGTTTTGGTATATAAAAAATCATTGAACGAGTTTGTGCTCTGCGATCGCAGAAGAACAATTGCGATCGCAGAAGAGGACCGGATGATACTCTACGCGATCGCATGAAAACCTACGCGATTGCAGAACCTAAGGCCCCCCACCCTGTGCGATCGCAGCACCCCCCACGTGACCGCACTGGCCAAATTACCCCAGACCCCTGACTCGACTAATACCCTATGCGATCGCGGAGCTGGCATTACGATCGCATAGAGCACCTGGGACCCCTACCAATCTGGTGTTGTGGGATCGCGGAGATGTATATGCGATCGCACTGAAGAAAAGGCCTGACACCAGAAAACTAACAAAAACCAGATTTTCCTAAGTTTTCTCACCCTGTTAGCTACCCGAAACTCACCAAAGCCCTCGAGGCTCAAAACCAAACACACACACGACTCCCAAAACATCCTACGGACTTGTTCAAGCTTTTAAATCATCAAAATATCATCAAAAACCATGAATCAAACCCCAAAACCAAACTAATCAAACTTAAGAACTTTGAAATTCTAGAATTTACTCAACGCGCCGAACCGGCCTAAACCACTCGGAATGACTTCAAATTTTTGCAGATAAGTTATGAATGACACAACGGAACTACTCCCGGTCTCGGAATTTCATTCTGACCTCGGGAACATAAAATCACCTCTCAAGCCAAATTTCAAATTCTTTAGAAACCCCACAAGTTCATTAACTCCATTTTCCTCATTTGGATCCGAAACCAATCAAATCAAGCCCGTTTTACACCAAATTCCACAGATAGGACAAATAACATATAACAAACCTGTTTCGGGCTCCGGAACCGCAATACGGGCCCGGTAACACGGTTTTCACATAATTATTCATTTTCAAAAGCCTTTATTATTTTCAGAAAATAATTTTTCTTTATAAATTCATTTCTCGGGCTTGGGACCTCGGAGTTCGATTCCGGGCATACGTCCAAGTCCCATATTTTTCTACGGACCCTCCGGGAACGTCACATCAGGGGTCCGGATACGTTTACCAAAAATGTTGACCAAAGTCAACTTTATTCAATTATTCAATTCAAAAATCCCATTTTTACCAAATTTTCACATGGAAACTTCCCGGCTACCTGCCCGGGCTGCGCACGCATATCGATGTGAGATTAACGGAGGCTTTCGAGGCCTCGGAACACAGATTTAGCTGGAAATACTTAGGATGACCTTTTGGGTCATCACACTTTTTATATGGCTTATATGACTCCACTTATATGACAATCCATGATGAATTTAAATTGCTTAAAGCATTGAAAATTCTTGGTCATGAAGTACTACATCCTAAGTACAATTTGTGCACATTTCTATCTTGCTATAATAATAAGCATGATAATGTGATAGCGAGAATTTTCAAGATGCAACATATTCACTGGAGTTAATATGTGTGATTTATTCACCAAATCTCTGCTGACGTCAACCTTCAAGAAGCTAGTGCACAAGATTGGGATGTGAATTCTTAAAGATGTGAATTGATGCTCTCATCAGGGGGAGTTAATACGCGTTGTACTCTTTTTTCCTTACAAGATTTTGTCCCACTGGGTTTTTCTTGCAAGGTTTTTAACGAGACAACCAAAAGGCATATTGTTAGATATGTGTACTCTTTTTCCTTTACTAGAATTTTTTTCCCACCGGGTTTTATGTTAGTTAAGGTTTTAATGAGGCACATTATTTGTTCAATAGACGTTCAAGGTGGAGTGTTATAAACAGAGTTTTATTTAAGGTGAATGGTTATATTTTAGAGAGATTTTAGGGATTTTACTTGGTGGCTAAGTCACCCTTTCCCAATAAATTTAGGAGTCCTTTTCCATTATAATTTATTCCAAAATCAATAAGAACTCTCTCTCTACTTTTCACTGCAATACTCTTCTTCTTCTTTTATTGTTTTATAACATTATGGGATTATTTCGTTAATTCAAATTATAACTGGTGAGCTCAATTCCCTCCTTTTGGTAAAGCGTATAAACATAGAAGCGCTCATGTTGCAATCAATGGCGTCCTTAGCTAAAATATTTTCAAATGCCTTTCCCCTTCCCTATATATATCGAACATAAATCTCATTTACATTCATAAACTTCCCCATTTGATCAATGGCTAAGGATAATTAATAAATTCTAAGTGACTGTTCTCTTTGGAAAACCGCATACAGAATGATATAAGGCACGTTATTGAGAAATTATTGAAGCAACTTTTCTTGATACATAGTTCTCTATTGAAGCAATGTTCAAGTTCTCTATTGAACCAATGTTCATAACTTCATATATAGCAAGCCTAAGCTCTTATAACTCGATCACAGAAGTAATGCATAGTTAAGTACATCCATGAAACTGGTCATGCCATTTTTGTTGCTCTTATTACAGCTGCATGCTGCTGGAAAATTGGTTACGGAGAATAGGAGTTAGCTTGAATCATGTCAAAAATACTGTCCTTAAAAATATTTTTCCCATACAACGAATAAGATTAGACATATCCCCTATGATTCAACAAGTTCTTCCATTATTAAATTGGAAACAGAACTAGCAGAAAAATCAAGAAAGAAACTCATCATAAAGGAGAAAGAAGATGATTAAGAAAGTTGTCGTCTTTAGCTCTCAAGTACCATGTTTATATAGGTGTTGCTCCAATGACTAGTTAATAATTGGATAACGGCTAGTTAACGGTAGATGTTAATAATATTTCAAGGAGAAGATTTTTCAAACCAAGATGGACTATCCTTTTGAGATATCACTAATTTTTCCAACAATTTCCCACATATCTCAAAAGGGATATAAAAATAAATACAATAATAATAATAAACAAAGAGAAATGCTTTGCTAGGTTTTGGGTCAAATAAAATGCATCTAGTGTCTTATGGACTATGAACCACATATACATAAAATAAGATTTAACTCACGTAATATTGGGTGAATCTGATAACTTCTATGAACCAAAAATTCTTGTTGTAAGCTAGAAATCTTATCCATCATAGTACACCCCCATTATTGTCGTGGTTTTGGGATGATAGACCATGTGCGTGTCTGATTTTTATGAGTGCTCTAGAAATTTTACCATAAATTTTATAGGAGAAATCTCACTCAACACTCATGTATGTTTATCCATCAAGTATATTTTGCAGCGCAATACACCACCTACAAAAAGCTATAGATTATTGAATTAAGAGTTTAATAACTCAGCCTCACATTCCTTGCAGTAGGAAGGGACATAATTTGATAGTGTATATTTGATCAACTAATGACTTGTTATTACACATATGAACCTACTTCATGGGATCTCCAATCACATAGGTTAGGATATCATCATTGTTGTTATATTTCTAATTGACAAAAGTACCAACCCCTCGATATTTTATTTATAAGTCAAAGGATCGACGAAAGTCTCTTTTGACTATACATAATATGTATAAAAAATTCTCACTTTTATCTGATTGGCTGGGGGTTAACTTTAATGATGTTGAAATCGTAATTTTTTTCCGAAAGCTGAAATAGGTTCTTTTTGTCATTTAAGACTTGTGAGAAAAGCTTTGATGTAATCTGAATTGGTTAGGCTTAAATCAGACGCTTGGTTTGAAGTTTGAAAGTTAATAAAACTTAAGATAAGCTTAACTTGTGTTTTGATCAACGATTGGTATTTTTGATGTTAGTAGTGGTATTATGAGAACTCATACAAGTTTGGATAAGGATTTGTTGGTGTGATTGGATGGATCTCAGGGGCTCACGTGTTTTTTGGATGGGTTTCAGATCTATTTGATATTGTTGACATATCTGGTGTGTTGTATTGTATGGAACTTGTAGCGCATGTGCGAGCTCACAGAAGCAGAATGGGATCCGCAGAAGCATTAATTAGCCTGGAATAGAGCGTCTGCAGGGCGGGAGATTGTGCGCAAAATCGATTGTGCACCTGCAAAGTCTGCGCACAGGTGCGGCTCCGCAAAAGCAGATGTCTTGGCATATGAGTGGATGGTCGGGACTTTTAGTAATCTCGCTCATGCGAGTGTTTATCTACAGAAGCGGTATTGTGGAAGTGACCGTTGTGTCCGCAAAAGCAGAAATATCGGGTAGGAGTTATAATTCGAGGGTTTAACTCTTTTTTTTTATTTGGAGTTTTGTAGCTCAGCTAAAGGCGATGTTTGGGGAGATTTTTACCACCAATTTGAGGGTAAGTATTTTCTACTTTGATTTGACTTTGAATCTTATTTCCCATGAATTTCTACACCTATAATATGGATTTTGAATGAAAAATATGGGGTTTTGTCTACCACTTAAGAGGGTGTAATTTGGGATTTGAATATCAATTTGGACTCAATCATAGATTCTAATCACATATTTGGACTAGTGGGATTATGAAATATCAGGATTTACTCTTTGACTCGATTTTGACAGTGTAGGCCTGGGTGACTTTCTTTGACATTTGATAATTTACGTAAAGATTTATTGTTTGAGGTTGTTTTCTATGCCTTTATTTGATGTTATTGAGTTGTTTTTACTATATTTTGGTCATTTCGAGTTGAATTTGGATAGTTAGGCAATTTCAACTTGATTTGAGGTAGCCGGGTGGAGGTAAGTCTCTTGTCTATTGTTGTAATAGAGAATTTTATCCATACGTGTTATGATTGCTAATTGATTTATGATTTAGGAGCCACGTATATGCGTGTTGATGAGCGTATATGAGTAGCTATGTTTGACCATATCCGATATTGTTGACTTGAGTTGTGCTTTTAAATTATGTGAAGTTGTTATTCATGTTCAAATTGATTCATGACTACATGATAATTTATATTCGTGATTTAGGAGCATGCCTAGGATTATGAATTGTTGATTTGACATGAGAGTTACTTTGCCATATGGGGCTTTATTATATATTCGCAGTCATAACTTGCCTTGTTAGCTCTATAATTTCGATGGGTTTTACAGTCTAATTAACTCATGAAAATAATATGATTAAGCTAGAAAATGTTAAGTAGCTTATTGAACCGTATTGATAAATTGAGTTACATGATTTACCATGGCTATCCTTAGCCCTTTGAGCCTTTATCCGTATTCTTATTATCATGTCTTGTGACCTTCTATTATATTATTTTCTTCATATATGCATGAGTAAAAAGTGGCTATTGATGAGGAAAATTGAGGATTTTGGCACTACGGACATTTGAGCATATATTGGTAATAGTTATTGAATTGATGATGTTATAATTTGGATCGGGTTGTGCGCCACAACAATTGATTGATGATCATTAAATCTAAAATGATCGACACTTGGATTATGAATTTGTCCCTCTGGAGTCATGTGATTATCTATGTTACCTTGGGACCTATGAGTGTAGGAACCCGTGATTCTTTTGGTGCTTGTTGTACACGTGGCCTGTGTTAGACGCACGAATGTATGTTGTGCGTTGTTGAGAAAAAGATATTGAGCATGCATGTGTATATTTGATTAGACTCAACTATGATTTGACGAAGGTATTATTGATGGGTATCATAGTTTATTTAGAGATTTAAATGCTGATATCTTATTTGATTTCTATTAATTGAAAAGCATGCCTAAATTTTGTATGAGTTGTATTTTGATTATACCTAATAATGATATCATGTCTAGTTCCATGTTGGATTATGCTCTCATCTGCTTATTGAATACTAGTGAATGTCAGAGTCGATTCCTCATCACTACTTCTTTGAGACTAAACTTGATACTTACTGAGTACCATGGTTTGTACTCACACTATACTTTTGCATATTTTGTGTAGGTTCTAAGGCTGGTGTTAGTGGCGTTCATCCAAGACCGTAAGTGGATATGTGGTGACTTCGTGGTGAGCTGCTCTACTTGATTGATTTGCAATACATAGAGTCCCCTTTCCCTGCT
Source organism: Nicotiana undulata (assembly GCA_005239495.1). Lineage (NCBI taxonomy): Eukaryota > Viridiplantae > Streptophyta > Magnoliopsida > Solanales > Solanaceae > Nicotiana > Nicotiana undulata. The sequence continues at coordinate 42,963 of MDKH01110632.1, read as the reverse complement.
TTTCTCTTATGCCTATCTACTTTATTCAAACACACAGTGTATTCAGATGAATTCTCATATACTTGTTAGATGCTTGTGATGGTGATGTTATCCGAATTTTGGACAGTATTAGTAGTTGTGGTTGTGTTTAGATCCTTTCTGAATATCTTTTCTATGTTATCAGACTTGTGATTATTTTATTATCTATCGTATTGAGTATTTTGTTAAATGTTGGTTAATCTGGTTTAAAATTTTAATTATTATTATTTTGGCTTGCCTAGCGAGTGAGTTAGGTGTCATCGCAACCTTGCAAATGTCTTAGAAAAAGTTGAAGATGATAAAATAGCAATTACAACATCAAGCTGAGGAAACGATTGATCACTCAGCAGCCACGAAATCAGGCACAAAGACAAAAGCGAGTGTAGACAAGAAACAAGATGTGATCATGGAATTAGAGGAAAATGGTACAATCAAAACAACATCAGAGGAGCTCGCAATTGTTGTTTTGTTCGACAATTGTGATAAGTGGGGATTTTGACTGCTTTTATCACTTTTTAGCTTTTGTTTTAGTACGAAAGTATTGAATTGTATTCCCGAAACTAATAATATTGTGCAAATTGCATGAATGCTGAATGTACAATTTTAATTGATTTTGACTTACTATTTTACTAAAAAGATGGAAACAAGAGCTTTCAAATATGTTAGAGAAAAAGAAGTAATAGATTTTATTTGAAAAAATATAATTTTCCAACTTGGAGTACAGAAGAAAATCGCATGTGACAATGGTCCTTAGCTCGTAGGATCAAACATAACTGAATTTCTTGAAAATTGGAAAATCAAGAGAATAAATTTATCATCGTATCACCGTATCACCATGGGGCCAAAGGAAAAGCGGAGACAACTAACAAGGTGATTATCAATAATTTAAAGAAATATTTGGAAGCTGCGAAAGGGAAGTGGCCAAAAGTGTTACCGGGTGTGTTATGGGCTTATCACACTATGTCAAAAATAAGTGTGGGAGAAACTCCTCTCTTATTTATTTATGGTACCGAAGCTTTAATTCCCGTTGAGATAGAAGAGCAAATCTTGAGATTTTCTCATACAACAAAGTTATCGAATGACGAGGCATTAGGAGTAAATTTAAATATGGTAAAAGAATGCATATAATTAATTTTGATTCGAATGGCGGCTCAAAAGCAAATGATAAAAAGGTACTAAAATCGAAGGGCAAATTTACGACCCTTCAAAAGTGGGATGCCGACCTTTGTAAGGTGTTCAAGTCAACAGAAGATGTTAATGCTGGTAAATTGGGACCAAGCTAGGAGGTACTGTATCAAATTCAAAGCATTTCTGGAAAAGGACATATGAGCTGGAAATTATGGAAGGAAAAGTGCTACCATCAAACTGGTATGTAGCACATTTAAAGTAGTATCACTTTTGAGAAAACATGTACGGTCATGTATCTCTTGTCAAATTATTTATTTGTTCATATAATTTTACTAATACTTTTAGATAATAGGCACAAAGCTAACTCGGACCAATGAATGACAATAAACTCCAATTGACATGCAGAATTACTAATTATTCTCGGTCAAGATCACAAGAAATCTGAAGGAAAGGTTCAAGCACAATCTTCATCGAAGAAAACCCCAAGTCTCGTGCATATTTCCTTTTCAAGAAAGGAACCAAGGAAAAAAGCCATCAAAGTTGCATAAAGAACAATGTTTAAGTTCCCATGCTTCCATATCAAACACCGAGGGAACTCTACAGCTTACGAAGATATTTGCTCGACATAATTCAAGTAACGAAGATAAATCCCAGGATAAAAGCTAATAATCTTCATGTATATTTTGTAAAGTGTAGAAATAATTACGGAACAAAAGATTTTCAAAAAATTTAGAAGTGTAATACAATCAATAGAAATATTGTATTTACATCAAAGTCTTTATGTTGTAATCAGAAAACAATTGTACCATTCATATGAATGAATAATTACTTCTAATTTTTGCAAAAACTTCATCTCAAGTTGCTTCGTACTTGCACATTTTACATCAACATGAAGATGAGACGTCATCTTCATTAGTGTCGGATAGGTAAAAGGACTCTATTTTGTTGTTAAACCCCTAAGTATTTAGGAATATTAAAAATGCATTTACTTAGACAAAGTATAAAAGTCATGCAACCGAAGACTCCAATAATTTAAATGAGAAAAGGATAAAAACTACATAACCAAAGCAAAAAACTTGCAAGAACTATCTAAAAACAAATAAAACTTTGCAAAAATAAAAGTTAAGTTCAATTATTAGGGGCCAGGAGACAACTTATTTTGAAGAAGAGGTAGTTGGAGAAGGATTATGAGTTGGGGGAAGATCAATAGTCCAGGAAGGATCATAATGGGGTCCCAGGGATGAAAGGAAACAATTCCATGTCCTCATTTTCTTTGTCTTCATCTGCTTTACCCCCTGAAAGTTCGTAGAAAATCTCGTACCACCTGTTAGATGCTTCAATAGACTCCTTAGCTTTTTAATTCAACATTGAGATCTTCACCATGAGTCTGATTCAATGTATCAAAACGACTGCACATATTCATGTCTAATTTATTTTCAAGGGCTTCATTGTTTCAGCCCATTGTACAACTTTTGCATGTATGTTTTTCTTTTCCGCCTCGGCAGCTTCGTATGAAGTCTTTAAAGGCTCAAGAGAAAACTAGAGAAAATAAAATACACAGAGGTCTTCTTTGGCTTTCATGAACTCTTGAACTAGTTCACCTGCCTACATCTCTTTTTGGTCAAGAAGCTCTCTTAAACTTAATTCGAACCTATTCTATAGCTTTGGAGTGTTTCTCAGTAAAATTTGCCTCCATTTTATTTATTTTCTTGTCTGCCTGTTTAACCTCAGCCTTCGTTACTACCAATTTTTTTTTAATCAATTACGCCGTAGGGTGGCGTAGCCCTATCATTCAACCAACAAAGAGTACAAAAATATGAAGGGGACCTATACAATGGTTGCCCCTATTTACTAACTATTTACTGCCCTTATGCATTACATACAAAAATAAAAGTGCGCTGTGCAATTTGGCATATACAATAACCTACCAATCAACAAAAACTCTTCACAAAAAAGTATTCTTCCTATGTTTATGCCTTAGTGACACCATCTGGATGTAATCCAATTTGTAAGGTCCAACTGCAGAACAAGGAAGAGCATGATGGGAGAAAATAAGAAGTTCTTCATTGTCAATGCTCCATTTTGCTAATGCATCCGCAACTTGATTAGCTTCTCTATAACAATGGCGAATACAACAATTGAGTTGACCAACAATGTCTTGAATCTGTCTGATAATGCCGTGCATTTGCTAAAGAGGTTTTGATTTACCATTGATCAAATCAACCACAAGCTGGGAATCACACTCCAGTATAATATTGTTGCAACCATTGCGACTACACCATTCCACCCCCGCTAAGGCTGCCCTAGCTTCAACCATGTTTCTACTTGTTCTGCCAATTGACGAAGCAAATGCCATAGTTAGCTTACCCCTATGATCTCTGCATATGCCACTAATACTCGAATTTCCTTCCGCGTCTTTGCTTCCATCGGTATTAATCTTAAGCCAATATTCAGGAGGTTTATGCCATTAACAACTACATAATCAATTTTTGGAATGAGTAATAACACATGTTGACAGATATCTACCCAACTCCCTGCCCATTTCCTATTACACTTAGCCTTGGATATCATCCATTTCAAGTGGGACAAACTCTGGTAATGTATTCTCTTCAAGTGAACTCTAGCATCGCCATATCTTACTGAGCACCTGGAATTCCATATCTCCTAAAAAATTACCACAGGTGTTATCTGAAGAATAGTTTGATGAATAGAGTTCTTTGATTTGATGTCCCACCATCTTTGTATCATAGCTCTGATAGGTATATCATCCCATGTAATACCCAGCAGGCTCCCAAAGAACTTCCAAGTCTGTTCCGCTACCGTACCACTAATAAAAGTATGATGAAGAGTTTCTCTTTGTGGGTTAACACAGCAGAAACATTTGGATACCATACTCAGTCTAAACTTAATAATGATGTCATCAAAAGGTAATTTCCTTTTCAATATTCTCCGTAGCAGAAAAGACATTTGAAAAGGTAATTGCTTATGCCAAATTTTCTTCAAGAAGATACAAGAGTCTTTTCTTTGTCTAACTCTATCTCAGGCTGAAGATGTAGTGAAGTTACCAATATTATTAGGAATCCAAACCGGTATATCACAACAACTTTGGTTCCCTATGCCAATAGATCGAATCTATTCGGTAAGGAACTCTGGTAACTGCAGCTGATCCACGTCCCATTTATCATCAGTAATAACATCTCTAACAACATGGACCCCACTGATGTCTTGTCTATGAATGATTTGAGCCACAACACCCATTTCAGACCAATTGTCCCCCCAAAAACTACTATTTCCCGCATTAATTTTCCATAGTAGTTCTTCTTCCACCTTATCTCTGATTTTGAGTAAGTTTTTCCATGCATAAGATTGAGAAGTATGAGCAGGAACAGATACAGGATGATTAGAACAATATTTGGCCGTTAAAAAAATCGACCATAAGGATTTGCAGGTTCTAAACCTCCACCACCGCTTCATAGTCAGACTTTCACTAACATCCAAAATACTTCTAAACCCTATCCCTCCCTCCTCCTTAGGATAACATAGATTGGACCATGAACTCCAGTGATATTTTTGCTTACCTTCATCAGATCCCCAGAAAAACCTAGCCATATAAGTGTCAAGTTGTTTCAACACTGTTTTTGGGGGTTCCAGTGTTGATAGCAAGTAAATGGGTTTTGACTGCAAAACATGTTTGATGAGTGTGGCTCTGCCACCAACAGACAAAAGTTTTCCCTGCCAACCAGTGGTCCTTTTCACAAGTTTAGAAACTATCTCACTGAAATGCGAGATTCTCATTCTTCCTACATATAATGGGCGTCCCAGATATGTTATAGGGAAGTTAGCATGCATGTAGCCAGTCACCTCTTTAATCCTTTGAATGGTAATGTTGGATGCTTTAGGATCCACCAGAAAGTAGCTCTTTCCTGTATTGATCAGTTTCCCAGAGCACTTCTCGTAATTCTGTAATTGATGCATGACTAGTTTCAATGCCCTCTTGCCACCAGAAGAGAAGATTACTACATCATCTGCGTATGCAAGATAAGTAACCTGTGGACCACTTTGCACCATGCTAAAGCCCCTGATTTGATGAATATAAGGTAACTCATTAAGCATAATAGACAAAACCTCTGCCCCTAGGATAAAGAGAGATGGAGACAAGGGGTCTCCTTGCTTCAAACCTCTAGTAGAATGAAAGAATCCTTTCCTACCCCCATAAGCACCGAGTACCAGACATTTGAAATAGACCTCCAAACTAAATCAATCCATTTCTCTGAAAATCCAAACTTCCTCAACGCATTCAATAAGAACTTCCAATTGACCCTATCATAGGCCTTAGCCATGTCCAGTTTAATGACGGTGTTCCCTCCAATATTCTTCTTGCCAATACCATGGATAATCTCCTGAGCTAATAAAACATTTTCTGTAATGGATCTTCCTTTTAGAAACCCAGACTGATTGTCAGAAATTATATTTGGCAATATGAAGTTCAATATAGAACTCATGATTTTGGAAATTATCTTGTTAGAGCAGTTACTGAGACTAATCGGTCTCATATCATTGAATGAAGAAGGATTCTCAACCTTAGGAAGTAAAATAAGGCATGAGCTGGTAAAGAATCTGCTAAGTTCTGCTCTGGATAAACTCTATCAACTCTGGCTTGATGATATCCCAACAACTTTGGTAGAAAGACCCTCCAAATCCATCTGATCCCGGAGAACTATTCGGATTTAGATCAAAAACTACCTTCCTAATCTCCTCTTCATCAGGGATGACACAAAGCCTAATATTATCCTTATGAGAAACCTTCCGATTAATACAATCCAAGTGTTGCAACTTTGGTTCTCCTTCATCGTTAAACATAGCTGAAAAATATTCACAGCCTCCCTAGCAATATCTTCCTCCCCATTGATCCATTGCCCATCAGATCTTTGGATTCTCTGTATAGATTCCCTTCTTCTTTTTTCATTAATGATTGCATGAAAATATTTAGTATTGGAATCTCCCTCCTTAATCCATTTGATATTTGCCCTCTGCTTGAGGATAAATTCCTCACATTTTAACCACTTAGTGTGTTCTGCTTGAGCTTTGTGCACTTGAGGTCGGAGGTCCTCAACATCATTATCAATGTATTCTGTTTCAAGATTTTGCATTTTATGCTCCTATTCTTTGACTTGATCAAAGACATTCCCAATTTCCTCTCTGGACCATTGACTAAGTTGGGTACTAACTTGTTTCAGATTGAGTTGTAGCCTTCTCATGCAGTTTTCCCCAACATCTACATTCCATGCCTCTTGCACAATCGTTTTAAAATTTGGTTGGTCAATCCAGAAGTTCAAGAATTTGAAATATTTTATAACAGACTGTTCTGAAGTAGAACACTTCACTAACATAGGTGTGTGGACTGACCCTGTGCTTGCTAAGTGTTCTATATCAATAAAAGAAAATTTGTCAGTCCAGTGATGATTAATAAACACCCTATCTAGCCTTTTTCCAGATTCTCTTATGCCTTCCCCTTGCATTACACCAAGTGAACCTCAGTCCTTTGTAACATGCATCCACCATACCACAACCCTCCATACACGATAAAAATTCCCAGCTCTTCTCCATTCTGTGAGGATTGCCTCCTTTCTTTTCTTCTGAACTCATAATTGCATTGAAATCCCCACATATGCACCAGGGATCATCAATATAGTTGCTGCAGAGTATCAAATTATCCCACAAAGGAACTCTTAGATGTTGTTTAGATTTAGCATATACTGTTGTGAACCAGACAACTTCACCGTCATTCTTCCTGGTAATCTTGAGTGTAATTTTTTGCTCATTATTCTCTGCCACTGCTGCATCAAATTCAGCCGACCACAAGACCCAGATTTTTCCATTACAATTTTCATAACAACCTTCGAAACCAAGACCTCTTCTATATTTGTCTATTTGATCTGCTTTAACAAAGGGTTCTTGTATAGCTATAATTCGAATTTTATGAAGACTTGTTAAAAAATTTAACCTTTCAAAAGGCCCCCTGGACTTTACTCCTCTAATATTCCAAATGATTGTACTAATTATTAAGAACATCAGAAGAAACTTCGACACTTTGAACTGCTTTTCCCATAGCCCTTGTGATCGGGCGAGGCTTTGGCGTGCCTTTGTGACCTTCATGTTTACTTTTGCAAATATTCCTTGGAGATAAGTTTCCTCTATCGATGAGCTCATTCCACAACATCCTCCATCACTTTACCTTTCCATGAAGTTTTAGGCGCAAAATCTTGAAAATGAGCTTCTTCATCTGAAGAAGTACATTCTTCATATTCGTCCTCCGGAATATCTTCACTTTCACTCTCTTGTTCTTCTCCATAATCAGAATCATAATCACTCGAATTCCCCACCTTGTCATCCTTGTTGGGATTTTAAGTAATTAATGATATATTAATGCTTAAAATGGGTGAATGGGAAATGGAGGGGAAAATAAAATATTTGAGTAATATTTGAGTTTCCCTCCTTAATTGTCCCACATAGGAAGAGGAAAAGACTTTTGATGGGTATATAAGAAATTGCTCTTCTTCTAGCTAATAAAGAGTTGAGAAGAAAGCAAGCCTCGCGCCGTCGTCGTCGTCGCTCGCTCGGCTCGGCCTCGGCCTCGGCTTCGGCTTCGGATTCGGATTCGGATTCGGATTCGGATTTGGATTTGGATTTGGATTTGGTCAAATGATCGATCGAGAGATTATTTTTTGGACCAAATTTATTTGTTAATAGTAAATATTAACAGAAATGTTATTAAATATTTGTTTTAATAACAAAATATTAATATTAAAATAAATATTAATATTAAATCCATTTCAGTTATTATCCAGAATTTAGTTTTCTGTTTTGTAACAGAAAATTAACTACCCTTCAATTTTCCCTCTTTATTATTGAGTAAATAGCCAATTATGTCATGGCATTTACTTTATGGGCGTTTTTGCAAAAACAGCCATTATGGAGAGTTGCACCTCTTCAGATTTCAGCCCAACTTTGGCTATAAATACAAGTCCATTCTCTCAGATTTTACATACTAATTTCTGAGTTCTCCTCCTTCTTTCTGCATACTTTCATCTTCAAAGAAAGCAAGTAAGTGTGATTTGCTACCGAACTTTGAGTTCGCTGAAACACTGGGGTTTGAAGTACCACTACACCAGTGTGAAATTCGTTCTATCCTGGGAGGAAATAATCCATAACCTTGGGTACTAGGAGGGGATTAAATTCCTTAAGGAAACACTGTGAATTCAGTGGGCTCGGATTAATTTCATTGCTTTACATTTCTGTTTATTTATTTTATTATTTCCAGAATTGTTTTACGAATACAGAGATATAACAATCCTTTGAATTAATCTTCCTATCTGCAGCAACATCTAGTTCCGGAATAACCACCTGAAGTGGAACATTAACAGCAGGACTAGGATTCCAAAGTTGGACCTCCAAGTTAATAGCATGTACTTCAATTGGCTTAGAAGATCTAGGCTTAATGTTTCAGAATTCGTCTTGTTAGAACTAGCTGGTATCCTCTACTTAGCTGAAGCATCAGACTTGCTCACCACTTGCCTTGATTCCTCATTCTCTTGATGTTTACATGTTTCTTCTTCCACTTCTATTTGTTGAAAAGAATTTGCAATAGGAACAGGATTGTTTATGATGTTGGGGATATTAGATCGCACATTCTGAACTATGTCGTCTTCATTATTGTTTCCTTCTGCACTAGCCTCTACCACTACAACATTATTCTACTAGCGCTTTTGTGGTATCTTTTGTTCTGGGTTTTCCCTTAATTAGATGAACCTTTGAAGGCATAGGATTTGAAAGAGCCTTCTTTAACAGAGGAAGATCCACCGCTTTTCACCAGAGAACCAAGATTACAGAGCCTTACTCACCTTCTCCTAAACCTAGCAGGAACCACTACGTTAGGTAGGTCGTCTACTATGACAGTACGACAAGGAGAAGTAGCAGGGTTGGAAGAGATAGAGGATTTGGAAGCCATTACAGAGGCGGAGGAGGAGATTGAAAGCAAAGAACGGGAAAGTAGAAAGGATTTCTAAGAAGAAGGCAAAGACAAAAGAGAATAGAAGAAGGTTTAAGGATTTGTGATTTCGTATTATAGGAAAGAATTATGTCATCATAAATCGGCATCATGGGACAATCACAGAGCCGTCAAAGTCTACAAAGCTGCTGCAAATCTCAGAACCAGCCAAAACTGAGCCATGTGTTTCGAGCATTAAATGAAGGAGTTGCATGTCTTTTTTACTTCTATAGCACGTCATTACCATCTTGGAAAGAGGTGGCAAACATTCCCGCTATAAATAACACAACAGTTACTGTAAAATTGAATGATATTATTTGAGAAGTGGAGGGAATATTGGTATTAGTGAAAAATAGACTCGTCATGAGTCGGTTAAATAATGACACGTGTCAGCAAAATTATATAAAGTGACTGAAGGATGACATGGAAATCACTTTCGAAGCTGACATGACAATGGCTTGGCTATTAGACCCGGGAGCGATCGTGAGAAAACAACACCGGATCTGGTACTGAAGATTATCCATATTACGAAAATAGAGAGAATCAATCAATTCCTGACTACGTTATATTTGTCATTAATCTCTCCGGTCCAAAATAAATTATGTTTTACATATTTTTACACAGATTAAGAAATTCATCTTTTAACATTAATTAGCAATGAAATTGATCATATTAATCTTTATTATCTCACATAAATACTCATAACACATACTCCAACACTATTTACTTCAGGCAATGTAGGAAAAAAAATAATTAATTCATTCTCAAAATCAGGAAAAATCACTTACTTTGGACCACAAGAAAAAGATCAGAAAAATTACTTATTTTGGACCGTAAAGAATATTACACCATTAATTACGTATCAGTTATGCAACGTATAGTAAATGCAATCAATGGAAGTAATGAGCAGTAGCGGAGTAAACCAATCTGTTACGAGTAGAAATACCATTTAAACTCCTATCCATTGCATTGTATCCCCCATCAAAAATTTATTCAATTATTCTGTCAACCATATTGTTCTATTTCTGGCAAATATTGTACGAAAGAAGTGCTATCAACCTCAATAAGATTTCTCTTTTCTTTTATCTCTCAGTTAATGCGTTTAATTGTTATTCTTTTTAACACTGTTTATATTTGGAAAATTGAGTTAAATCGATTATTAGTGTCCCGCAATATAAAATTAATTGCTTTGACCGTCAAAACATTTTTTAATGGCAAACAACTTCCAAATAAGTTGTAGGTTGTGAAATAAAGCTGGACGTTTTAAGCTTCAGTACTCTGTGTGCGAACGAAATATGCAGTGTAATCTGAGCGATATTGCAACAAGTACTGTATAGATATAAATTATGCATATTAGAGACTTTGAGCAAATGAAACATTGTTACATAGCAGAAATGCTTGTAAGTTGTAACTATCAGAGCAAAGTCGAAACAAGAGATTTTCTATTTCTTTACTAAGACAAGTTAAAACCTCACTGAAGAGGGATCAAGAATGCATGCCAAACCTCATAATCATATTTTAAATTTATTATCCCTGTCCAAAAGACATATTATATAATGCATCGATATACAATGAAATAATTTTCTTAACATGGTATAGTTTAATTAGTATGTAACTAGAACTATTAATAAATTCAGGTGGTTCCAATTTTAAAAAAATAAGATAAATCAGCTATATATATATATATATATATATATATATATATATATATATATATATATATATAAGTATATATATATATATATATATACTTTATTATTTGATGACTCATAATCCAATTTTCCCTCATTATTTGATGCTGTAACCCCTTCTAATATATCTCGACTATACATCATATAGGGTAAAAAGAGTATTTCACTATTTGAGTAATTGTTTAAATGTATGAGTTCAGCTAGTGATTTACTACTATAACAGCTAGTGTTACTACTATAACAGAAATTCAGTATTTTTTAATCTATCGGAACATACCAATGGAGGCTAGTTGGAAAAATTCTTTTTTTTTTTTTTTTCCTGTTACCTACACGTTTCCATTTTCTGTTTGACGATTTCTATAGGATTTAAGGTTGGATCACCATAATTGGACCTATTCCGTAACGATGACTTTGCCCGCACGATCATACTCTTTTTGAATTTTCTGGCACAAAACATATCTACTTAAGTTTCTCTTTATAATAAAATTAAGGAAAACGTCAACTAGGTAAAAAACTTTTTGACAAAATCAAAATATATTATAAGTGAATATGATAACGCCGTTTATTCAATTGACTTACATATGAGAAAAGAAAGCATAAAAGTTATTGAGAGAAAAGATTTTCCTTAAACATAACTCTAGTAAGAACTACATCACGGATGTTGTCACATGGGTGATTTTAGTCAGTCTGAACCACACCCGTGCGGCAGCCAAGTTGTGCGCTTGACTCAGCCTTTCCCACACTTAGCCAAATTTCAGTAGCTTTGGCCTTCGACGAATTTTAGGCAACAAAAACAGTAGGAACACAACCAAATACGGGAAAACCCAACATTTGCATTAATATCAAAACAATACAAAGGACACCCTCCCTTACTATGATCACAAGTCGATCACAACCCACTCTTGACAAGAACACAAGTCGTTCTTGGCCAACACTAAGACCTGCCCAAGCCTAGCCTTAGTTCCTTTTGAAACACCTTGAAACCCTCACGTTTCACTCTTGTTTCCCACTCGTAATTTCACACGAAATTACCCACTTCCTTCTGCCTAAGTCCATAAGGCCCTATTTATAGAACATAGGCAGCCCTTAGACTTGGCAGCACATTGACACTTGTCGTCGACAACTTTTGCCACTTGTCGGGCTAAGTTTAAATCTGATCCTAACTTGTAGTTGACATCCCCAACTACTTAGGCCATGATACACGAAATAGGGTCATTGATACAAGCATAATTAGTTCATGGGAGATCATGGGGACAAGGAGTTAGGAAATGTAACCGCCAACTACTTTGACATGTGTTTTGCATGTGATTTTGACTTGGTCAGCCATGCTCCACGCCCAAACTTGCTTTGTGCCAAGCTTTAGCTCATCTTTGACATTGTTCCGCACCAATGTCTCACCCGCATTCCGCCGCCATGACTTTGCCGCACACGCCCGACGCCACTACTGCCCGTACACTACCTTGGCCTAGTTTCCTGCCTTGCCCATGTCACTTGCCCATGTCACTGCTCATTTCCCTCGTGCCATTGCTTGTATTTTCATTCACATAGCCTTGCCTTGGCTATTGAAAGCCTTTTCCATCAACCCGCACGTCCGTCTTGCCTTAGCTTCGCCCGTACCTAGTTGCCATAACCCATAGTGTCATTGCCACTAATTTTGGCGCGCATGCCGTGCCATGCCGCCCTAACATTTCCCACATTGTTTTGTCAAGCCCTTTCCAAGCGTGTCTTGCCCATGCCAAGACCTTGGCCAATACTTTCCCACAACAGCCCTCATGTCAATGTCTTGTCCGTCGCCCCCATGATCGTATTGCCCGCGCATTGGCCTATGGCAAGGCCATCACGCCTAATCCTTGCCACAGTCGCGCCAATGCACGATGTCAAAGAATTGGTTCCTAACAAACCACCCACACCCTTTGAAATCGACGTCCTCGTCGAGCCAACTTAATTAATCAACCCCAAGGGGTTGTTGACATACAACGCCCCAGGTGCTTCTCTCATTTCTGCCACAATGGCATTTGCTTCCACCACTTGTTCCTATCTTTCCGCAGCCGTCATTGCATTTACCCGCGCCTGCACCAGACTGTCCTTCTTCAAGTGTGGTCCACCACAAGTGAAACAGCCTTTAAACTTGTCGTTTCTTTCCTTGCCGTAAGGAGTCTTCGCTTACCTACCATTCTTGGCAAACCCTTCTGTTTCGGCAGCTTGGCCTTTCCCGTTTTTCTTCCATTCCCTCGCCTGGTCTTTCTTTCCGTCTTTTGAAGATTCAGCAGGGTCACCACCTAAATTGAAATCCGCCAATGCATCTGCCGCCGCAATAGCCGTTGAGAGGTTTTGCACATTCTGCCTCCTCAACTCTAATTGCGCCCATCCCTTCAATCCGCTCATGAAGTAATGCAGCTTGTCTTCCTCTGCCATATTACTTACATTCAGCATCAAGGACGAAAATTCCTTGACATACTCCCTCACCATGCCATTTTGTTTCAAGCAACGCAACCCATCTCTTGCAACCCATGACGAGTTGCTAGGAAGGAATTGAGATTTTAATTCCTTCTTCAGCATCTCCCAAGTCTCAATTCTTGGCAAACCAGCATTTTCTACTTCCACGACTCATGTACGCCACCACACACCTTTGCATCATCCTTCAAGTACATCGGTGTAATGGTCACCTTTTCATCATCCGACACACGAGCAGCTTGAAAATACTGCTCCATATCCCACAAGAAATTTTCCAGCTCTTTGGCACTTCTTCCACCACCATAGGACTTCGGCTCCGGAACCCTCACTTTGTTGCGTTCATCGTTTCTAAGGGTAGTATTATGCATTTCCCTTTGAAGTTTCTGCACCTCCTCACGTAGTTCTTCCTTTTCTTGGCGCACCAAGGCCATTTTTGCCAGCGTAATTTCGTGTCTCGCCGCATAATCTGCCTCGAAACGTGCCATCCGTGCAAGGACAGAAGAATCTGATTCGATTTCAAGAGCCTGTCCCACGAGTGCTTCGAGTTGTTCCACTCTTTGACGCAATTCAGCATTCGTGCCACCAGTCATGCCTTCGAACAACCCCACGTAATCTACCATTGGTCGTCTTGCCATCGCCACAAACTTGCCTTGCTCTGATACCAGTTGTCACAGGGGTGATTTTAGTCAGTCCGAACCACATCCGTGCGGCAGTCAAGTTGTGCGCTTGACTCAGCCTTTCCTACACTTAGCCAAATTTCAGTAGCTTTGGCCTTCGACGAATTTTAGGCAACAAAAACAGTAGGAACACAACAAAATACGGGAAAACCCAACCTTTGCATTAATATCAAAACAATACAAAGGACACTCTCCCTTACTATGATCACAAGTCGATCACATCCCACTTTTGACGAAGAACACAAGTCGTTCTTGGCCAACACTAAGACCTGCCCAATCCTAGCCTTAGTCCCTTTTGAAACACCTTGAAACCCTCACGTTTCACTCTTGTTTCCCACTTGTAATTTCACACAAAATTACCCACTTCCTTCTGCCTAAGTCCATAAGGCCCTATTTATAGAACATAGGCAGCCCTTAGACTTGGCAGCACATTGACACTTGTCGTCGACAACTTTTGCCACTTGTCGGGCTAAGTTTAAATCTGATCCTAACTTGTAGTTGACATCCCCAACTACTTAGGCCATCATACAAGAAATAGGGTCATGGATACAAGCATAATCAGTTCATGGGAGATCATGGGAGATCATGGGGACAAGGAGTTAGGAAATGTAACCGCCAACTACTTTGGCATGTGCTTTGCATGTGCTTTTGACTTGGTCAACCATGCTCCACGCCCAAGCTTGCTTTGTGCCAAGCTTTAGCTCATCTTTGACATTGTTCCGTACCAATGTCTCACCCACATTCCGCCGCCATGACTTTGCCGCACACGTCCGACGCCACTGCCGCCCGTACACTGCCTTGGCCTAGTTTCCTGCCTTGCCCATGTCATTGCTCATTTCCCTCGTGCCATTGCTTGTATTTTCATTCACATAGCCTTGCCTTGGCTGTTGAAAGCCTTTTCCATCAACCCGCACGTTCGTCTTGCCTTAGCTTCGCCCGCACCTAGCTGCCACAACCCATAGTGCCATTACCACTTATTTTGGCGCGCATGTTGTGCCATGCCGCCCTAACATTGCCCACATTGTTTTGCCAAGCCCTTTCCAAGCGTATCTTGCCCATGCCAAGACCTTGGCCAATACTTTCCCACAACATCCCTCATGTCAATGTCTTGTCCGTCGCCCCCATGATCGTATTGCCCGCGCATTGGCCTATGGCAAGGCCATCACGCCCAATCCTTGCCACAGCTGTGCCAACGCCCGATGTCAAAGAATTGGGTCCTAACAGATATATTGTTGTTGTTGTTCAACTAGGTCACTTATATAATATGTCTTATAGTGCTAATATTTTGATATTTACTTTATCATGCAGTGAAAATTACAAAAGAAAAAGAAAAAGAATTTGAGAAACTTCCTTACGAGAAATAGACAAAAATATTTAGTCAATGCAAATCTAGCATACGTATATGATGAATCTTCTACTTATATCGAATGCACACGTATGCATATCTGTTTATATAAGCTATTTCGTAAATGTATTTCCATGTAAGTTTCAGAACAGTAATCTCATTGATAAATTTAGTAAATAAGGACTGAGTCAATGGTCAAAGACTACATAGAGTATTATATTTAAAATATGTACATTTCTAGCCTAACATTATTAGTATATGATCAACTGGTGTTTAATGTAGATCTTGAAGTTAATTGTTTTACTAAAATGAAAACAACTTTTTTATTATAAAAAGGAAGACAACTAACAAACTGTTCCATCAATTATTCATCACAAAAATAATGGCTTTCAGTAAGAACTTGTTTTATGGATGCTGTTTGATTGTCTTTGCATTTCTTTTGGGCAGTCCAATTAAATTTGTTGAAGGCAATCTTGGACCTTTTCCTGCCCTATTTGTGTTTGGTGATTCAATTTTGGATTCAGGGAATAATAATTACATTAACACTACGACTCAATTCCAAACAAATTTCCCACCTTATGGCGAAACGTTCTTCAAATCTCCTACTGGTAGACCTTGTGATGGCCGTCTCATATCCGATTTTATTGGTATTAGTTCTATAAATTAAATTTCTATATATCTTTCCCTTTGTATTTGTGATTGTCTAGAACTACTTTGATAATGTTTTTGGTAATTTGTTGTTTAATTTGTAGCGGAATTTGCTAACTTGCCCTTAATTCCTGCATATTTTGAAATTGGGACCGATAAATTTCTTCATGGGGTGAACTTTGCTTCCAGTGGCTCAGGTTGTTTAGTAGAAACCAACCGTGGTATTGTAAGTGGCCTTTTTTTTCTTCTTTTTAAACTAAACAACTCGCAGTATGGGTCTAGCTTATTGATACGTTCGAGAAAGCTCTACTCGAATCCATTTAATTTTTTTTGCCGACAAAACTGTGCACGAAAATCAAAATACTTTGAGCACGGGGTTTTATGGTCCAAGTATATTTTGTCTTTACTATGAATTATTTTCCTTGGTTAATAATAATTGTAGTTTTTCAATATTTGCGGGTTCCTTATAATTTCTTTCTTCCCCGCTAAAGGAAATAGGGTAATTAGGTGGTAAATATAAGATTTTCTTTCTTTCTGTTTCTTTGTTCAATTAACTTAAATAGCCACACAATCAATAGCTTAAACAAAAATTAACCGGATGATGTATATATATATAAGGATAAATATTTATGTATTATATGTGTATAATCATGTATATCTATGTAAATTCTATGTATACAGACTAGAGATAATACAGTCAATTCTTTCATATTTTTTTCTTTTCTTTTGGCATCTCTTTTTCAATTTTGTACGTAATTTTTCTAGGTAATTATAAAAACCACTATCTTCCCTACGGAAAAGCTCAAATTTTCTGACGAAAGTAATATACCAAATAATAGAAGTTGATCACCAAGGATTGATGTGGAGTTTTAAGTACTCCTTCATACAGTATGAATTATACTTAACTAGATGATATAAGTTCTTTTTATTAGGGAGGGTCTTACCCTGTAATAAGGGTCTTTTCTGTGCCATTCGGATTTAAGGGGCCCCAATACGGGTACCGAACCCACGTGAAAAACCAAAATAAATACTAACAAATTAAAAGTTGTTCCAATTTACATGCAGGTTATAGATCTTCCGACGCAGTTGGCACATTTCAATGAGGTGATTCAATTGTTGGAGAATAAGTTAGGGCAACAACAGGCACAACAACTACTCACTGATGCTGTATACATGTTTAGCACTGGAAGTAATGATTATGCTTTCCCTTACCTTTCCAATCCTAAGTTTCCATTTCCTAAGGAAGAATTTTCAGAGATGGTTTTGGGTAATTTTACTGCTATTTTACAGGTAATTAATCATGACATTATTATCAACATTATTTGCAGTCATGTGAATACTTTTAATTTAACATTATTTGAATCAATATAATGTAACAGGAAATATACAACAAAGGAGGGAGAAAATTCACAGTATTTACATTGCCTCCAGAAGGTTGTTCCCCAGGTGGAAGGGCATTTAATCAAGCAGCAAATGGTACAAGTGGTGACTGCATGCAAGAACTCAATGGCCTATTGCAAATGCACAGTTCTGCTCTTCCTCAAAAGCTCAACCAATTACAGCAGAATTTGACTGGATTTAACTATACATTATTTGATCTTTTCAAACTTTTTACTGAAAGAATTGATAACCCTACCAAATATGGTAAGTTTCTATTTTCATATATACCCAACACATTTCAAATAAGTTAGACCCTCATTCTATGAACTCGATTGATTATTGATCAGAGGCGGACCTATGTATGGACCGGACTCTATTAATATTCGAATAAGAATTTCGAACAGTCATATATTTTGCTTGAAAGACTTAATCAAAAGTCCGATGGGGCACTGGTTGAGCAGTCCGCTCATGTGTGTTCCCGCCAGTTTCAAATCCATGGGTTAGGCTCTGTTTAGTATGGAGAATACGTAATTCATTTTAATCACAATTTATTTTGTTTGTGCAGGTTTTAATGTATCAATAGAAGCATGTTGTGGTACAGGTCAATTTAGAGGAATTAATAGTTGTGGAGGTAAGAGGCAAGTAAAAGAGTACGAGTTATGTCCAAATGTGACAGATCATGTGTTTTTCGATGCGAGTCATCCCACAGAAGAAGCAAACAGACAATTTGCTGAATTATTATGGAATGGAACGACGGATGTCATTGCACCTCACAATCTTAAATCTTTTTTTCTAATGTAACTTAGTATTGGGATTAGGCTATATATAAACCTTCTTGTATTCTGAGTGATACATGATTTTTGTTACTCCCACCTCCAAGATTATACGTTTATACTCAACTAAATAGAAGGGCAGAATTGTATTTCCATATATATTTTGGGCGAAAATGCATATATATTTTCAATTACGCGTAGTATAATTTATACTAAACTCGTAACTTATTATTAAATAAATAATACTAAATCAGTCTTGTACATTAATTTGGTCACTTGATAGATGTACCACGTAAAATGTCTAACCTTATAAATCAATCATTCAATTAGGATTAAGAATCACGGGTTCTTTGACTCTGTATATATTTTGTGATTCTTTTATGTAAGATTTTCATTATTGCAAGATAGTCAAAAGTGTCAATTAATTTATGTCACAGCATATACATTTATGCATCGAGTTAATTTTACTGGACATTCTCTACTCTAGCTCCGATTAATTAATTACCTTTTTTCTTGTAATTAAAAAGAAAAGAGAAGAGCTAGTATTATGGTTGACCCTTAAAAGAATGGACAGAGAAAAGACTAGTATTAGCCGGTGGCGGACCCACGTGGTAGTTAGCGGGTCAATTGAACCCGCGTCACCAACAAGTAATATAGTGTATATATATAAATTAAGATTAAAGCTGTGTAAATTTTGTATAAATATTTTATTTGAACCCACTTAACAACTACTATTTTACGACTAAAGTTATATACTTTTAATATTGAATTCACATACATAAAATCCTGAGTCCGCCACTAATATTAGGGTTGACCTTTAAAAGAAGATAACATGTTCCTATGGTTTAATAATAGATTTAATTACATCAGTCGGTTTCCCATGACAACTCATTGCCAACAAAACTATTTTTAAGCAAGAACTGTGGTGCCTATAGGAGTTGTGGTGGTGTGATAAATACTTTTTCTTATTTAAGTTATTGATTTGGGATCAAGTTCCCGAGTATAAAAGCGTCTTTATTAAGGAATATTTTACCTCATTTTCCAGTGCTAGTCTAAATTTAATCAGACCCCAATATAAATACCTAATAACATAGAAAATGAGATATTAACATATTAACTATTTCTCAAGCAATAATTCATGATGACCATTTCAAAGCCACGGGGAAATAATATAAAACACAAATATGCATGAAGACATCTTTAACAAGTTCTCCAATGGCTTTCAACTCATTCTTCTTTCATGGCTTCATCTTCATCTTCATCTTCGTAGTATTCATCAGCCAAATTGACTGCGTTGACAACGATGTTATTACAAGACCTGATAAAACTGCCCTCTTTGTGTTTGGCGATTCGACAGTGGATCCTGGGAATAATAACTACATCAACACTAGTCTTGACTTTCAATCAAATTGGTGGCCTTATGGTGAATCATTCTTCAAGTACCCTACTGGTAGACCTTGTGATGGTCGTCTCATCTCTGATTTTATAGGTACCATATCATGTATTTCACCAACTAGATAATATCTTATACTCCATCAAAAATATGTTTTAAGTTTTCTTTTTCCACTGTCAGTGTAAAACCCATAAGTTTCAAATCCAGTCTCTGGTCTAGATTTTGACATCTCGTACTATTTTAGCCAAAAAAGAGACAAGTATATAAATCCTTGCATTGAATTTGTACATTCTTCTTGTTATGGGGATCTAAATTTGCCATTTAATTTGGTCAATTGCTGTTTGCAGCGGAATATGCTAATTTGCCACTCATACCATCTTATTTTGAAATTGAGAGGAAAGGATTTGTTCATGGTGTGAACTTTGCATCAAGCATATGTGGATGTTTAGTTGAAACCAACCGAGGCCTTGTAAGTAGCATTCAACTACTACAATTTAGTATCGACTACTTACGACGACTTGAATTATTTTTAACATCCCTACAAAATACAATTTAACAAAACATGGATAAAACAAGTTTCCATCTCCCAAAATTGAGTAAATTTTATGAACGCTTTTCCAATTATTACCTAAGAAGTCGCTATTCTTTCTTTTGTTACATAAAAAGTTATTTGTTACAAAATAATTTTGACCGATTTTTATTAAAAAAATCCACCTAAAATGTGTTGAGAAAATGACAAGACGATTCTTATATTAGGGAGTAGGTTAAAAATGGGCCCTTAAGTATGTTTCTTAATATTTTGATCCTCCAACATTGTCAAAAGTGGCCGTTTTTATTTTTGTTGAATATTTAACAAACTATGATTATTATATATGATGAAAACTAAAAATATTTAATTAGAAATATCAATATAGTCTGGTCAAGTCAGTGGCAGACCAAAAACATTAAGATCATAACTTAAACATAGAGTCATTACTAAAAACAAATTATAAGCGTGAAACAAGTTGAAAAGTAAAAAACAAAAAACAAAAAAAGCAATAACGATATAGTTTAGCTTTTTATCCTCCTCTTACAATATAAGCAGATCACGCTCCTTCTAGAGTAAATTAAATAGTTAGTATTTAATCCTTTAAAATGTGAAAAAATAATAATAAATTGTCCGAAAGTCAAACCACTTAATTAATTAGCGCAAATTAATCAATTATCACAATGGAATTTAATATCACTAACCTACATTTACCTTGAAAATGAGTTAGCTCTGATGATATATGAATTTCACATTTTCAGGCCATATGATTGATTATAAAAATTAAAATTCAGTTATCCTATACGTAATTACAAGTTAGACTAAATAATTCGATGGAATGGACTTGTCAAATTCAGATAAAATCAAAAATTCACAAGACACAAGAAATAGATTTTAAAATAGCAGAGATTGCACCTCAAAAAGCTACATTAGATCTTGCAATAAGTCAAACAAAAAATACACTTCTAATTGTGATTATATATTTCAATCTCTTTTTTTTTTCACAGTCTGCATTAAAATAACAATTATAGTTTGTTAAATACCTGACGAAAGCCAAAAGTACCCAATTATACTTTGTTATATTTAAGACCCTCATTTTGAACTTAACCCCTAATATAAGAGGCATTTTTTTCATATTCTCTCACATTTCAGGTTGGGTTTTTTATAAATAAAAAGACTGGTCAAAGTTCTTTTTGTGATAAGTAGAGCAAAGTAAAACAATTTTTATGTAATAAAAAAAAGAATGATGATTTTGATTAATGAGCACAAAGTTGAATGACTATCAGTGGCAGATCCAGAGTGTAACCTACGAGTTCAATTGAAAATCAGTAACTTTTGCTTAGAGCCCTGTATATGTATAAAGAAATTTACTGAATATTTGTTAATAGTGTGAAGCCAGTTTTTAATATATATTAACTAGAGATCGTCGTAAGAAACCCATAAAATTCAAATTTTGAATGTAGACCCCTTTTTTGTTGTAGTGGGTTCGGATATATAGGCGATGGTGTGGGGCAAAAGTCTCAAGAAGCGTACGCTCAGCAATTCGGGGCGTATACTTGGGCGTTTGAGGCAAGTTTTTTTAGTGTCGCGTAAGCCCCAAAGAATTTTTCAAATTAAAACAAACTTGTTGAATAAGTCCTTCATTAATACCCAAATTTTCAAAATTCAGCTTGATAATTACTCAAAAGTTTTAAAAATGAACTAAAATGCATTAAATTTAAAAGTCAAAACTTTTTTTAATGATTGAAACCCCAATTCATGGTCTTTTCCAATTCTTTATCTTGTCCGCTAGTAGGCTAATATCTCCCAAAAGCAACAAATATTCAATTTATTTTTACAAGTATAAAGAGAACCCCATCCTTCATAGTAGCAAGTTCAAAGTTTAAATTGAAGGTTAGTCATCCTTTTTCTTCCTCCATGTAGAAAACATTATTCTTTTCGATTCAAGTTATTTGAGCTTTTAAGTAGCGCGCGCGCGCGCGCACACATATATATATATATAGTTTTTTTTTGTTTTTTATTATATGCAATTTTAATTGTTTATAAATTTTATTGTAATTATATTATTTTATATAATATTAAAATTAAATACTTATGGGGCTTACGCCCCGTGCCCCGGGGCTTATGCCTCGCTGAGACATATGTAAAACGCCTCGTCTTACGCCCATGCCTTTTAAAACACTGATCATAATATATCATTGACAAATTGCTTCCGATTTGCATTTTAGCTAAGGATAATCTAAACTTCCCAACTAAAATCCTGCTAATTTGTAGTGTATAGATCTTAAAACACAGTTGAGATATTTCAAGAAGGTGGTGAAACTGTTGAAGAAGAAGCTGGGGGCAAAACAGTCCAAAAAACTCATATCAAATGCTGTATACATGATCAGCACTGGATCAATTGATTATGGTCAACCTTTCCGCAACAGTCCTAATCGCTTTCCATTTCCTAAGCGAGAATTTGCAAATATGGTTCTGGGAAATTTAACATCCGTTTTAAAGGTAATCAAATTCTTAATCAAAGAATTTGGATACGTTTTTCTATTTTAACTACTTATTTCTTGATATAGTTTCTGAAAGATAATTGACATTATATCATCCGTTTTACTTAGAACGGAAAAGGTCCAAATATGCCCGTCGTTATTAGTTTGACCCAAATATGTCCAAACCATTCAATAGTTGTGCAAATTTGCCCTTATTTGACAGAAACAATATTTTTTCTTTTAATACCAAACCCAAAGACCCAAACATTATCAGCACTGTATCGCCCCTTTCCCTAAATAGACGGGTGCACCCCTTTCCCTCTTCTTCTTCCTAAACTAGGACAAACTCGCAAAATTTACTTGACTAAAGCTTGTCCTAGTTTATCAGAGAAAACTAATAACGACAGGTATATTTGTCCTATTTTGCATAGTTCACGGGCATATTTGGACCTTTTCTGTACTTAGAATCAGAGGCGGACCTATGTTTGGAGCAGAGGTGACACTGGATCACAGTAACCGCGGCAAAAATTATGGACTTATATGTGTATATAAGTTGATAATAGTCATATAATTTGCTTGGAATCCTTAAGATCAAAGCTCGATGGGGTATTAGATGAGTAGTCTGCTCCTATATATGTCCCTACAACCTTCAAATTCTGGGATCGCCTCTGGTTAGTGTGGGATGAAACTGATTTTTAGATAATTTACATAATAGCATCCATTTTACTTAGAGTGGTAATTTTACATGCAAGAATCATTTACTAACATCTAATTTTATCTTTTTAAAATTACTGCGACAGGAAGTTTACAAGAGAGGAGGAAGAAAATTTGCAATATTTACGTTGGTTCCCTTAGGCTGTTTTCCAAGCGCTAGGGCTTTTGTCCTTCAGCAAAATAAGACAGATGACTGCTTTGAAGAACTGAATGAGCTGCTGAAATTGCACAATTCTATTCTTCCGAAAAGGCTCAAGCAATTACAAAAGGAACTAAAAGGATTTATGTATACATTGTTTGATCTCTATAAAGTAGTTGATCAAAGGATTGACAATCCTTCAAAATATGGTAAGTTCTATTTTACTTAACAAGAAAAATCGAACTAATTTACATAATTATCACTATTCAATATGAGAGCAGTCCGGTGCACAGCGAAGGACCGGATCACAAGAGTCTATTGTACGTAGCATTTACCCTGGCTATTTCCACGGCTCAAACTCGTGACCTCTTGGTCACATGGCAGAATTATCATTATTCAGTATGAACTATTTAAATTAGGATCTTTACACAAATAGCCAGTTGGATTCACTGTTTATTTTTTCTAGTCAGTATACATAAGATATACACATATTATATATCCATCGACTATTTTTTTTGTTTAAACTGTTGGGTCGCCGACTTTTCAGAATAATTATTCCTTTCATATCTTTGTAGGTTTTGAAGAATCAAAGATGGCATGTTGTGGCACAGGACCCTTTCGAGGAATTAACAGTTGTGGAGGTAGAAGGAAAGTGAAAGAGTACCAACTCTGCCAAAATCCCAAGGATTATGTATTTTTTGATTCCAGTCATCCTTCAGAATCCACCTACAAACAATCTGCTGAACTATTGTGGCATGGAGCTCCTGATGTCACCGGACCTCATAGCTTAAAATCTTTTTTCGAACTTTCTGGCTAACTCGGTCGAAGCTAGAAATATATAGCTTCCTCTTCTCAAGTTGTATGTATACATCTTTTTTCTTTATTTCATCAAAAAATAGTACTCTCTCCGTTCCAATTTATGTGAACCTGTTTGATTGGGCACGAAGTTTAAGAAAAAATAAAAACTTTTGGAATTTGTGGTCCTAAACAAGTCAAAAAGGGGCTCAGAGTGTTTGTGTGGAAGAATTGTAAGTTTAAGCTAAATTGTTAAATTTAAAAAGAGGTCATTCTTTTTGGAACGGGTCAAAAGTTCACGTAAACTGGAACGGAGGGAGTACTACTCATCATAATACCAAAATATCTTATAAAGTTGCTTTTCACCTTTCTTAATTACAATTTCCTCCTTTTTTACGGGTTGTTAGGATGGTTGTTGCCAATTGTATTGAATGGATTGTTTTGTTTTAATTGTTACTTAAATTTTAGACAAAATATACGCAAATTGGCAGCCAACTCAGTCCAACAACATCATTTATAAATTTTCCAATCTAAGAACTAATTTTCCAAACCAATTGTGCTTTATGGCAGCTAAAGAGCATTTGATTATTAAACTCTTTCTTTAGATTTACTAATTATTATTACTTGGATTTGGTATTCGTCTTCGTGAAAATCACATCTCTACTTGTTTATCCTAAAATCTGAGTAACAATGAAATTTTTATTGAGGTCTTATAAATATACATGATTTTGTTCAATACTAATTGATAAACAAGAAGACAAGCGTGTAAATTAAGTGAACGAGTTAAATCAAACCAGTGTTTGAGCGGGCCTCGACCTCGAGCCAAGGCGACCTCGATGTGCACTCATATGAACAGTAAAGTAAAGAAAGTATAATAAAGCTAAGAAAATTTTTGATGAGAGATGAGCGAAAAAAAAGTAAGAGTGTATATTCTTTGCCAATGATTAATGATCCTTACAAATGAATGAGCTCCCCTTTATATAATAGGGGAGTCCCAAATAAGGTACATTTCCATTTCTAGAAAGGAATCTAATTTGTACAAATGTCTAACCGCCTAGTACGAATTCGTACAAATTCGTTCCGGAATTTACGCCTTGATGTGTCATTGCGGGAATCTCGCCCATTCTGTTACAAACCCATAACAACATTATCTCGAAGTAGGTCATACTTGGCCCCGGTATTGCGCGCTTTGGTCCTCGAGCCTTGCACTCCATCATCAGGCTCGAGCTCGATCTACTGAGTTTGCTTGGTTCATTTCGAACTCGGGCTCGAGACGACTCCTCGAACCTATGAAATCGGGCGTACCTGATTTCGACCGTATATACTACTTACTAAAATTTAGATTTTAGAGGTGTTTGAATAAGCATATAATCTGGCTAGACTACTAATTAAGCACTTTTTAGTTGATTTGTGAAACACCAAAACAGTATTTAACTCTCCATTCTATTTTCACTATTCATCCTTTTTGGTGTATAGATACTTCTAAGATATGTTTAGATTGTTTTATGTAAATGGTTTTAACGATATTTAATACACCAACAATTTATTATCAGTTTCATCATTTTCGTCTGAACACATGGTAATTGATTATTCATAAAATCAAATTCAGCATTTAAGGATGATTTTCAGCAATTAACTGATGATTATTAACTACTTTTAATTTATTATAAACTCAGCCAAACGGGCAAAGAAAAATGCATTCCAGCAAGTTTAAGATCATTCCCACAGTATTTTATAAGCTCCTACTATATACTAATTTGAAGAGGGGAAAAAACTCGAAGTTGATAAAATTTCGGTTCCCTGACCTTGGGCCTAGTGGCAATCGCGGATCTAGAGCAAAAGCTATGGATTCACGGAACCCAATATCTTTTATTCAAATTCGTTATATGTGTACGAAATATCTATAGCACTTAATTTTGGACCAAATTATTATTGTATATTAACTTGAAATAGTTCTAAAATATTCATTTCAAATTCTGGATCCGCATCTGCTTGTTGGTGGTAGGAAAGAGCTACCTCGAGACCTAAGTGTGGTTGTAGTTGTGGAGAATGCACCCACCTATGCATTTACTCGAATGCTTCAACCCACGAAAAACACAAGCAAAAATTCGCCTCTTGATTCTTCCTCTAACTGACGGAACCCTCAGTATAGTCATTCTCGTATTTCTTCTTGAGGATGAGATTGATTCTTTGGTTGCCAGCAGACCTAAATTATCTTTAGGGTTAGGCGTGATTTTGGAAATGTTGTGCATGAGAGAAATGGGCAGTGCTCCAAAATAATAGTAATAAGAACTTGTTTATATAGAGACAATAATAATGTTAAAAGGAAAAAGGAAACTTCGTGCCACCTTCAGCTTATTCCATTGCATTCTGATAAAATTATGGAGTAGTATTACTGACTCAAAAAAAAAAAAACTGTTTGTAGGAAAGAAGCTAACATTTTTGTCGTTTTACATGAGCATCTCTCGAGTACTTACAATGGCTTATATTGAAAGGGAAAGGGGAGCTGAAGTTGAGCTAAGCAGAAAGGAAAAATAAGGAAATAGAAAGAGAAAACAGTTCGAGCAAATGAAACTGTTTCATCTTTTCATACATAAGACCCTATTTATACAAAAGCTAACTTACTAACTGAGATAATTAATTAGCAAAACTAACTCAGCTGACCACTAATTAACCACTTCTAAATAATTATGTACTACACCCTATTGCATTGCATGGGTACAATGCAAGCTACTACTCTTTAATGCAACTACGTACTAACACTTTAATTTCAAACAGTCTCCCTCAAGTTGGCTGGTGAAAAATATTGATCATTCTTAACTTGCAGATCATCTCACTATGTAGTTGCTTTCCAAATTGTTGGGCTCAACCATCTCGTAAATAATCTTAATATGATGTGATATTGTTCGTTTAAGGCCAAACTCACACGATCAGAATTGTTAGTTATGTAAGAATCGCGTTTCTTTAATGAGACTTGTGTGGCCAACATATTACAGTAACTAGTTTGATTAACTTGTCTCCCAAGTAATTACCTTATCAGATAATATTTTATTTGATGGAAGGAAACTATAGGGCAGCTGTATTTTATGGAGAAATCTCTAGGGTTAAAAGTTTTGCCTAAGAGTCCTAGCCTACCTATAAATACACTTGTGGCTGAAGATTGTTTCTTGATTAATTTCCGTTGTGTTGGCACTATGTTTGTATTCGAATTTTAACATGTTGTATCAGAGCCTGTCTTTAAGTTGTATTGTTCAGTATCTATTGATGGTAAGGTTATAACGAATTCATAACATGGAACCGAACTTTAGTCGGCAGATTACTCTTTAGTTTTTCGTTTATGTGTGTGTTTTGTTTACTGCTAAGTATATGAGCTTTATCTATCTCTATCAGCATACTTTGATTTTACGTTGTTGGCCCAAGAAATTGAATAGTTTTGAAGATTGACAAAGGAAGTCAGAAATGAACCAAGTCCATCACTGATAGACATAGACACAATCAGAGTCAAAGGGACGTGAGGTGCACATGCAGGAGATAAATGAAATATGGTAAAAAAAGAGATATCTCCTGATCAAAAAGATTGCAAAACAATAAGGAGAATGACTCCTTATTCAGTAAGAACAGAATCTAAGATAAGGAAAGATTTGAGGAGTTGAGATTGAGTAGAACTCTTCCACCAAGAAAGAGTTGCATTACAAGTCTAGTTAATTCCTTATCTATTAATCATATATATTGCAGATTGTTCTTATTATATAGGTACGCACAAAAGCAGAAGCAACACGTTAATTGAGAGAAAAATAGCAAGGAAATTTTGCAAGCAATTCGTGTGAGATTTAAGAGTGCGGTCCTGAATCTACACGATCCAGATTGAAGAACAAGATCCAGAAAGAGTTTTATGTGTCTTTCTTTATTTCTAGTTCAAAGTGTAGTAGGCGTTTTGAGTTGTACATTTCATCTTTCTTAGAAGCAAATTGTACTAGGTACCTGAGTTGTATTATTCAAGTTAGAGTTAACTTGAAGCAGTCGCAACAACCTGTGGCAGGTTGTTATAAGTGTTGGAGTTAATCCTTAGGTTTGCAAGAGTTTGTAAACTTTGTTGTTGGCTCAGAGTTGTAGTGAAGTGTTTGGAGAAAGTCCTACTGGGTAGTAGGTCGTGGTTTTTTCACCTTTTGAGCCAGGTATTTTCCACGTAAGAATCTTTGTGTTCTTTATTTTCTGTATTGATTTTTCCGCAAACAGTAGAAGTTGGAACACATAGAAGAACATGGTTCTTCTATAATTTGTGCACGCGAAAATTTGGACACCACACAAATCACCCCCCTCTTGTGTGGTATTGGCGTTTAAAACATCAATTGATATCAGAGCAGGTTATCCTTGAAGAGGCTAACACCTTAGGAGAAGATCAAGATGAGTGAACCACCTGGGAACTGGGAAGGACAATCAACTGCTAGGCCTCCACTCTTCAATGGCCAGTACTACTCCTGGTGGAAGAACAGGATGAGAGACCATATAATTGGTAAAGACTGCGAGCTATGGGACATTGTTACTGACGGTCCTTTTGCCACCATGAAGAAGAATACTGAAGGAGTAGATGTGCCAAAGACAAGAGCTGAATGCACTGCTAAGGATTTGAGAAAGTGGGAGAAGAATGCTAAGGCCAAGAAGTGGCTTGCGTGTCGACTTGGTCCAGGCGAGTACATCAGAATTCAAAGTTGTACCACTGCTAAAGAGATTTGGGACACTTTGCAAGTGTCTCATGAAGGAACTGCTCAAGTGAAGAGGTCTAGAGGTACTGACCTATATTCTCAGTATGAGAATTTTTCTATGAAGGAAGGAGAGACTGTCCAAGAGATGTATACAAGGTTCACCACACTGGCTAATGAACTAAAATCCCTTGGAATGACTCTACTTGGAAAAGACAAAGTTGAAAAGATTCTGACAAGGGTTCTGCCAGTTTCTTGGGAAATCATGATCACTGCAATTCAGGAATCTAAGAACATTGCAACTCTTAAACTGGATGAGCTGATTGGAAATCTCACTGCCTATGAACTTAGAAGGCAGGCATGAAGATGGGTGCGCCCAAGAAGGAAAGGAGTCTGGCACTTAGAATCACTGAAGGAGCTAATCTGGAGGATGATGAAATGGCTATGATCACCAAGGATTTCAAGAAATACTTGATGAGAGGAAAAGGTTCCTCAAGAGGTGGAAATTACAACAAGACAAGGGTACCTGAAAAAACGACTAATGAGGGATGTTATAAGTGTGGGAAGACTGATCATCACATCAAGAATTGCCCTCAATGGGAAATTGAATGGATGAAGGAAAGATCTGAACGAAGGAACCGGAAAAAGGAATAGGTTCATCCCAAGAAGAACAAAGGATCAACAAAGGCTATGGTTGCTGCTTGGGGAGAAAGTTCAGATGAGGAATCTGATGATGAAGATGGAGTGAACAAGCACTTATGGCAATTGGAGAATCAAATGAGGAATCTGAGGTAAGTATAATTCATCTAAAAGACAAGATTAAGTTTTTGTCTAAAAAAAATCTCTCTGAATTGTTGCTAGATTTTATTGATGAATCTGAGGTAATAAATAAGGAAAAGGAATATATGTCTAAGGATTGTGCAATTTTAAAGGCAAAGTGTAAGAACCTAGAACTCAGAGTCAGTGAGACTGTGAGTGAAAATACTTCTCTGAAGAACCAAGTTCATACATTTGAAACAAATGTCCTAGACTTAAAATTTGAAAATCTAAAACTGAATCTAGGAACCAGTAAGAAGACAACTGACAGCTCCCAACTCACCTTAAAGAAAATGTAGCTAAATTAAAAGATGAGTTGTATAGGAAGGATGAACATATATGAGTGATGAATGAGGGACTAGGTAAGGTCAAGCATGAACTAGACAAAACCTGTAAATGGAACAGATCCTCCGATGCTTTGACATGGATACAGGAACATCATAGTAGCAATAGGAGAGGACTTGGATTTAGGAATCAACTGCCTAAATGGGATCCTAAAAGAAAGTACCTCACTCTTCCTGAGAACAAAATTTGTACCCATTGTGGTAAGATTGGTCACTACAAAAGTGAACGTGATGCAAAATAAAAGGCCAGTCAAAAGAACAAAAAATTTGTTCAAGGGAAAACTTAGTTACCAAATTGGGATAAGAAGAATTTAATTCATCCTTTTGCTTATCGAAAGGGACCCAAAATAGTTTGGGTTCCTAAGACTAACCCATGATTTCCTTTTGTAGGTTCAAGTGAAGGGGAGCAGCCTAATATGGAATATGGATAGTGGTTGCTCAAAGCACATGACTCGGAACAAACACCATTTCCTTTCACTTGAGGACCTCAAAGGAGAAAATGTCTCCTTTGAAAATGGAAAGAAAGGTGAAATCATTGGGGTTGTTAAGGTAGGTAAGGATGACACCCATTCTATTAAGAATGTCTACTTGATAGACGATTTGAAATATAGCCTAATCAGTATGTCACAACTGTGTGATAGAGGTAACTTGGTAGCATTAACCTCTACAAAATGTTTTGTAATAAATCTTATCACTAACAAGATAGTTTTGCATGGAAAAGGAGTGAACAATATATACATCATAGATCTATCCACACATTCAAAAAATGAACTAACATGCTTAAGTGTGTTGGACAATGTTCCCCTCCTTTGGCATAAGAGACTTGGACATGCAAGTCTAAGCCAACTCAACAAAGTAGTTTCCAAGGATTTAGTGATAGGACTGCCTAACTAAGTTCAAGGAAGACAAAGTTTGTGAGGCTTGTGCAAGGGGGAAGCAGGTAAGATCCTCTTTTAAAATAAAGAAAGTGGCAAGTACAACCAGAACGATGGAACTGGTTCATATGGATCTTTGTGGTCCAATGAGAACATTAAGTAGAGGTGGTAAAAAATATGGGATGTTTCTTGTTGATGATTACTCTAGGTTTACCTGTACATTATTTTTAACATCTAAAGATGAAGCATTTGACATGTTTACTTCTTTTGTTAGAAAAACTCAGAAACAACTAGGTAATCAACTTGCATCAATTAGGTCTGATCATGGCACTGAATCTAAAAATGTTAAATTTTCTTAATTTTGTGATGAGCATGGCATAGATCATAATTTTTCTGCTCCTAGAACCCACAACAAAATGGAGTGGTTGAAGGAAAAAATAGGACACTTGAAGATATGGCTAGGACTATGCTTTTTTCTAGTAAACTACCCCATAGCTTCTGGGCAGAAGCTGTTAATACCGCATGCTATATCATAAATAGGTGCATGACAAGAACTCTTGTAGAGAATACTCCCTATGAGTTACTTAAAGAGAGAAAGCCAAATATATCCCACCTTAGGGCATTTGGTTGCAATTGCTTTGTGCACAATAATGGTAAAGACTCCCTAGTTAAGTTTGATACCAGAAGTGATGAGGGAGAATTCTTGGGATATTCTTCACATAGTAAAGCTTATAAAGTTTATAACAAAAGAACTATGTGTGTTGAAGAAAGTGTACATGTGGTTTCTGATGAAACTAACATTCTTTCTGAGAGACAAGAACAAGATGATGAAGAAATTGGGCTAGTTAGAAACTCAAATAAAACCACAGCCCAGACTGGAGCAACACTGGAAGAAGGAACATGTGATGGAACAGGTTCATCCATCCAGGGAAAGATGACAGGGGGCACAAAACAAATTAGTTCTCAAACTTCGTTGGAACCTGTGCCTGAACGTATTCCATAGCAACAAAGCATTGAAGGAACATCAAGGAGTAACCAGTTGGTTGTGAAACCTTACAGATATCAAAGTTCTCACCATATTGAGGACATTATCATTGATCCAACCTCTGGAAACAAAACCAGATCTTCTTTAAAGATTCTTTGTGATTTTGATGCTTTCTTATCTCTTATTGAAACTAAAAATGTTGCTGAGGATTTGCAGGATGCATAATGGGTAAATGCAATGCAAGATGAACTCAACCAATTTGAAAGGAGTCAAGTTTGGCATCTGGTACCAAGACCCTTGGATAGATCAGTATTTGGCACTAAGTGGGTCTTCATAAACAAACTTGATGAAGATGGAACCGTTACAAGAAACAAGGCAAGATTGATAGTTCAAGGATATAGTCAGGAGGAAGGCATAGACTATGATGAGATCTTTGCCTCAGTGGTAAGTCTAGAAGCTATAAGGCTCCTCATAGCCTTTGTTGCCCACTTGGAATTCACCCTTCACCAGATAGATGTCAAGAGTGCCTTCCTAAATGTCTATTTGAAGGAAAAAGTGTTTGTCAAGCAACCTTCAGGGCTTGAGAAAAAGAAAATCCTGATCATGTGTACAAACTTGACTAAGCACTTTATGGACTCAAGCAAGCTCCAAGATCATGGTATGAAAGATAATTAAAGTTTCTTCTTGAGCATGACTACAAGAGAGGCCTTTGTGCAAGATTTCAGGCAAATCTGAAGGAATCCCACTTGACTGCTGTCAAAAGAATCTTGAGATACCTAAAAGGCACCACAGATCTTTGTCTTTGGTATCCAAAAGGGAGTAATTTTAATCTTGTGGGATTTGCTGATGCTGACTATGCAGGTTTTCGTGTGGATAGAAAGATCACCTCAGATATGATCAAGAGAATTCTTAGTGAAGAACCTGGTTCATTAGTGCTGGTTCATCTGAATAGCGAGTTGCCCAAGTGTCCATGAGTAATTCTTAAATGTCTGGGATTCACATAATTTTTGCAACTTTTCGATGATGCCAAAAGAGGGAAGAATGATTATGCTACTCTGAACTAGTGATATTTATAACCTAATGAACCTAGCTCTTTTGTGATAAATGCTTAATACTCTAATATTTGTCAATGTTGGATTAAGCTGGATACAAGCCTAAGCTTATAGACGCACAAAGTTTTTCATCATCAAAAAGGGGGAATTTATTGGCCCAAGAAATTGAATAGTTTTGAAGATTGACAAAGGAACTCAGAAATGAACCAGGTCCATCACTGATAGACATAGACACAATCAGAGTCAAAGGGACGTGAGGTGCACATGCAGGAGATAAACGAAATATGGTAAAATAAGAGATATCTCCTGATCGAAAAGATTGCAAAACAATAAGGAGAATGACTCCTTATTCAGTAAGAATAGAATCTAAGATAAGGAAGGATTTGAGGAGTTGAGATTGAGTAGAACTCTTCCACCAAGAAAGAGTTGCATTACAATTCTAGTTAATTCCTTATCTATTAAACATACATATTGCAGATTGTTCTTATTGTATAGGTACGCACAAAAGCAGAAGCAACACGTGAATTGAGAGAAAAGTGCAAGGAAATTTTGCAAGCAATTCGTGTGAGATTTAAGAGTGTGATCCTGAAGCAACACGATCCGGATTAAAGAACAAGATCCATAAAGAGTTTTATGTGTCTTTATTTATTTCTAGTTCAAAGTGTAGTAGGATTTTTGAGTTGTACATTTCAGCTTTCTTAGAAGCAAATTATACTAGGTACCTGAGTTGTATCAAGTTAGAGTTAACTTGAAGCAGTCGCAATAGCCTATGGCAGGTTGTTATAAGGGTTAGAGTTAATCCTTAGGTTTGCAAGAGTTTGTAAACTTCGTTGTTGACTCAGAGTTGTAGTGAAGTATTTGGAGAAAGTCCTACTGGGTAGTAGGTCGTGGTTTTTCACCTTTTGAGCCAGGTGTTTTCCACGTAAAAATCTATGTGTTCTTTATTTTCTGTATTTATTTTTCCGCAAACAGGAGAAGTTGGAACACATAGAAGAACATGGTCCTTTTATAATCTGTGCACGCGAAAAATTGGACACCACACAAATCACCCCCCTCTTGTGTGGTATTGACGTTGAAAACATCATACGTGTTAAGAGTAAGAGAGAAATTCATGTTATTCTGGTGATCCAAAATTAGATCTGCACTATTTTGTTTAATGGGTGTTAAGACCTTTTGTTTTACTTGGTAACCAGGGAAAGTCATCGAATTAATTTTTTCTCATCGGCCTCCATTTCCACTCTCCTTCACACACCCTTTTCACCCATTAGTCCAACAAAACAAATCTTCAGTAAAAAGAAGAAGATGAAGTTTACATCATTTAGGGGATTGGGTTGCAAAGCAGTCGTGATTCTGGTATTAAAGATTTAGGACTATCTATTCAACTGAATCCTCCACGAAATTTTCCAGCATCCATCGGAAACTTTGATCGAGAAGTTAATAGAACTCTTTTGAATCATATTAAAACAAGCAGTCAAGGAAAGACAATTTTACGGCAAGATTCAATTATTCTGCTACAATCGATCTCCCCAGATTGAAAAATCGACAGAGAACCTTTATGTTTAATATTCGTTTAATTTACACTTAATATCAAAAGCTCAGTAAATTTAGCTTTCTTGTTCAGTCTGTGATTAAAGATTATTACAAGTTTTTCAATTTGTGATTCTGGTATTAAAGATTTAGGACTATCTATTAAACTGAATCCTCTTTGAAAGTTTCAGGCACCCATTGGAAAACTTGACCAAGAAGTTAATAGAACTCTTTTGAATCATATTAAAACAAGCAGTGAAGGAAAGATAATTTTCCGACAAGATTCAATTATTCTACTACAACCGATCTCCCCAGACTGAAAATTCGCCGGAGCACCAGAATTTCCGGCATCCATCGGAAAAAGTATCATCTTCTTTAATTCTTCATACTTCTTTTCGTTTTCAACAAAATTTGAATCCGGCTTGAAAACATCCAAGCAATTTCCGCATCTAGTTTGTTCAAAGCAATTTCCATCTTCAAAAATATGTTTCTTTCTGCTTATACAAAGTTTGAATCTTTTTTAGAGTGTCAACGATTATTGATTTCCTTCTTTGTATTTTACTCTGCTTTTAAGGATTATTTTCAAAAATATACTAGTTTTCATTTCCGAGTGTTTTTTTCTCTTCTTTTAAAAGTGATCTCAAAAAGATATAAAAGAGATTTTTGGCTTTTAAGGGTAATTTGAAGAAGATATTGGTTGTCATTTATGGGTTTTTTTCTCCCCCTATTCTCTTGGTTCCATGGGTTATTGTGTGTTTTGCAGGTATCACTTTTGGGAGGTGCACGCGCACAAGCAGTAGAGTAGCAACTATACGTCGGGTTCCGCAGCATCGAGAGTATACCAAGTCGAGAGTTTCAGGTTCTATTCGCGGGAATTGGTACCTCCTACCTCATGTTTCTCTGTCTCCTGTGTTAATTAATTTGTTGCCGTAGCATCGGGAGTATACCAAGTCGAGAGTTCCAGGTTCTATTTGCTCTCTTTGTTGTTCTGTGGTGTTTTTTCTCCTTTTCATTTTTAGACCTTCGTAGGTATAGAGACTATGGTTTGTAACAGAAGAGTAGGGTCATGTCCTCGGGGAGGTCAGGTGGTGGGGAGGGGGGTAGGGCAAGGGTCAGGGGGTGGGATGGGGTCCAATGGGGGTAAAGGGAACAAGGTAGCATGTAAGTTGAGAATTGGATCGTCGAATATAGGGATGTTGACGGGTGGCGAAGATTCTCCAGAAGAGGAGGGTCAATATAGCGTGTCAATATAGCGTGTGTGCAGGAGACTAGGTGGGTAGGATCAAAGGCGAGGAATGTAGACGGGTATAAATTGTGGTTCTCCGGGGTCGTGAAGTGCAAGAACGAAGTGGGCATTTTGGTGGATAGAGAGCTTAGAGAGTCGGTGGTAGAGGTAAGACGGGTGAATGAAATATTGATGGCGATTAATGTAGTAGCTGGAGGGAGCACTCTGAATGTCATTAGCGCTTACACGCCGCAAATGGGCTTGGACGAGGAGGTTAAAAGGTGCTTCTGGGAGGCATTGGATGAGGTGGTACTGGGTATTCTGCCTACAGAGAAGCTATTCATAGGAGGAGATTTCAATGGTCATATTGGGTCGTCTGCTAGTGGCTATGGTGAGGTACACGGTGGCTTCGGCTTTGGTGATAGGAACGGGGGTGGTACCTCACTGTTGGATTTCGCTAGAGCTTTTGAGTTGGTGATCATGAACTCTATGTTTCCGAAGAGGGAGGAACATTTGGTTACTTTCCAGAGTATGCTGGCTAAGACTCGGATTGACTATCTACTCCTCAGGAGGTGTGATAGGGTTTGTGCAAGGATTGCAAGGTGATCCCGAGTGAGAACCTCGGAACTCAACATAGGCTCATGGTGATGGACGTCGGTATCTTGATGAGGAGGAAGAAGAGGTGTCACGACCCAAATTCTCAACCTTAGGGATCGTGATGGCTCCTAACACCACACTTGCAAGGCAAGCCAATGTTAGGATTCGATTAACTACTTGCATGATTTATCCATCTAGACATAATAAATTAATCTAAAGTAAATTGAATCTACTAGTTATCGATAATTAATTTTCCAAAGATAACATAATAAGCATTTGAATAAAACGAACCATGACCTAACTATATAAATAAATCTAGAACTACCCAGAGTCTGGTGTCACAATTCACGAACTACTAAAGAATACTACAAATAATGGACTGAAAGAAATAATGTAATTATTCTGAATATAATAAAACAACGTTATGAAAATAAGATATGATTCTCGGGATCTGCGAACGCCGGAAGATATATCTCATGTCTCCGAATAAATGAATAGTCGCTCTAAATATCTCTACTTATCGTCGGTACCTGGATCTGCACAAAAGAGTGCAGAGTGTAGAATATGTGATGACCCAAAAGGTCATCCTAAGTAATTCTAGCTAAATCTTTGTTCTGAGGCCTCAAAAGCCTCCATTAATCTCACCTCGATATGTGTGCGCAGCCTGGGCATGTAGCCGGGAAGTCTTTATGTTGAAATTTGATGAAAATGGAATTTTATGATAATTAAATGAAAAAAGTTGACTTTGGTCAACATTTTTGGTAAATGGACCCGGACCCGGACCCGTGATGTGCCGGTCCCGGAGGGTCCGTAGGAAAATATGGGACTTGGGTGTATGCCCGGAATCGAATTCCGAGGTCCCGAGCCCGAGAAATAAATTTTTAAAGAAAATTGTTTTTCTGAAAATAATAAAAGTATTTGAAAATGAATGATTATGTGAAAACCGTGTTACCGGGCCCGTATTATGGTTCCGGATCCCGGAACAGGTTTATTATATGTTATGCGATTTATCTGTGAAATTTGGTGTTAAACAGACTTGAAATGACGTGTTTCGGATTAAAATTGGGAAAGTTAAGCTTTATGAAGTTTTAAGAAAAATCTAAGAGTTTTGAGGTTTGATTCGATGATTTTGATGATATTTTGGTGATTTAAATGCTTAAATAAGTCCGTATGATGTTTTGGGAGTTGTGCGTGTTTTTGGTTTTGAGCCACGAGGGCTCGGGTGAGTTTTGGGTAGCTAACGGAGTGTTAAAAGTGAAAAAATCTGATGTTTTTGATGTTTTGCTGGTGTCTGGTGTTATACCCTTCGCGAACGCGTCCAAGGGATCACGAACGCGAAGGGTAAATTATGGTGGCTTGGGCTTTACTCTATGCGAACGCGTAGGGGGAGACGCGAACGCGGAGCACTGGACAGTGCTTCTACGCGAACGCGTCCCCAGGGGTGCGAACGCGTAGGCTTAGGGTGCGGTCGGGGGGCAGGGTAGTTTTGCTCTTTGCGAACGCGGGCGTAGGCTCGCGAACGCGGAGGCCTAGGAAGTCAGACCTTCGCAAACACAGCCCTGGCTCCGCGAACGTGTAGGTCCCAGCAGCTAACCTTTCGCGAACGCGGCCAGGGGCCCGCGAACGCGAAGGGTAATTTTGCCCAGTTATTAAAAATACCCCAAAAATAGAATACCATACGGGAATATCACAATTTCAGCCTTCTTCTCCTCCCACCCCCATTGACGATCCTTAAGCTAATTTCCATCCATAAACACTTGGGTAAGTGATTCTAACACTAACTGCTTCCACGTTTCTTCCATAATCACTAGAATCTAGGCCTAACACCCTAAAATCAAAGTAGAAATTAGGGGTTTTGGGTAGAGTTAGGTTTTTGGTAATTTTGGGTGATTCAACCTTAATTTGGGGTCGGATTTTAAAACAAATTATATATTCTAACTCGTGAGGGTATGGGTGGTCGGGTTTTGGTCCGAGCCTCGTGTTTGGACCAAGCGGGCCCAGGGTCGAATTTTGGTATTTTTGGAAGAATGCTAGAAATTGAATATCTAGGCTATGGGGTTGTGTTATTGAGTCTTTATTGATATTATTGAATTAATTATGCCTAGATATCGTTGTTTCGGAGTCGGATTATAAAGGAAAGACGGTCTTAGAGGGTTGATTGCTATACTTTGGACCGAGGTAAGTGTCTTGCCTAACTTTGGTGAGGGATTAGGTATTGTATGTTATGTGTTATGTGTTTATCATGTTCAATGTATAGGTGAGGTGACAAGTACCTATACATTGTGAGTCAAGCATGCTCGTGAGTCTATTTTTGATAAAATTCAGATATTTCTTCAATGTTCATCATACTATGTAATTGCCTCTACTAGAGAAGTTGATTGTGGTTGATGTACTGGTTGTAGAGATTATGAAATGTTGGTTCAATTGAGTATCCAAGCATACAGTATATATATTGAGTTGTTTGGTTATAGCTGAGACCCTTGACGGGCATTTATTAAGGTATTGACTGATATTTCCCCTTGCCGGGTGATTTGAACTGTATTTTTCCACTATGCTGCATTCCTTGCCATAAACATTGTCTTGCATTGGTGAGGAAGAGTGTAAAGCACGAAGGGTGATGTCGTGCCATATTTACATTCATTGAAAGCACGAAGGTTAATACCGTGCACTATTTACATTCATTGAAAGCACGAAGGTTAAGGTCGTGCCATATTTACATTCATTGAAAGCACGAAGGTTAATGTCGTGCCATATTTACATTCATTGAAAGCACGAAGGTTAATGTCGTGTCATATTTACATTCATTGAAAGCACGAAGGTTAATGTCGTGCCATGTTTACATTCATTGAAAGAACGAAGGTTAATGTCGTTCCATATTTACATTCATTGAAAGCATGAAGGTTAATGTCGTTCCATGTTTACATTCATTGAAAGCACGGAGGTTAATGTCGTGCCATGATTACATTGATCGCATCATACATTGCATAGCGAAATAGAAAGTGAAGCACGAAGGATAATGTCGTGCCATGATTTACATTGATTATACCATGTTTTGCATAGTGAGGAAGAGAGTAAAATCATGAAGGGTGATGTCGTGCCATTATTTACATTCCTGGCATTTGTACTTGTCTTTACTTGGTACTTTCTATTAAACTGGTTCTTATCTGCTTTCTTATGATCACTATACTGTCATATCTCACTGGTGACCCCTTTAACTGCTCCCGTTTCCCTAATTGTCTGCTTATTTCTTGCGTTGCTATCTGTGTTATATGTTGTAGGATAGAACAGGTGTACATCGTTGCTAAGTCTAGCCTCGTCACTACTTCGGCCGAGGTTAGGCTCGGCACTTACTCAGTACATGGGGTCGGTTGTACTGATGCTACACTGCACTTCTTTATGTTGTGCAGATTCCGCACCCGGACCCTGTGCACAACACTGAGGGAGTCTCCTTCAGTCCACTTCAGAGGCTTCAAGGTATACCGCCGGCGTTCGTGGACCTTGGTGTTTCTTCCGTCTTTGACTCTTCTATTGTCTTATTTATTCTGTAGCTCCGAAGACAATTGTGTACCCTTCTTTCGAGACTTGTATTTAGTACTCCATATAGAGTTCGTAAGTTGTGACACCCCGATTTTGGGATTTTACGATGTAGTTATCTTTATCATTTCATTATGCGTTTTTGGTGTATTATTACATCTCTGCTGTAAAACTCTTGAAGTGGTTCTGGTTATTTCAGTAAAGGATTGAAAGATACTTGCTTTATTACTGTCAAGTTGTTTTAAAGATGTCAAGGTGTTGTGTACGTTGGCTTGTCTAGCGGGTTCAACGTTAGACGCAGTCACCGCCTGAAAGGTGGGATTTCGGGTCGTGACAAGTTGGTATCAGAGCTCTAGGTTGCTTAGGTCTCTCAACTCATGGACAACTTGGTAGAGTCTGAGGGATCGGTATGGAGACGTCTGTATTTATCCCCCAGAGGCTGCAGAGTTAGGATAACTCCACATTTCTTCATTCTCTATCGTGCGATATATATTTTGAGTACTGATTGAATTTCCATTCTACTCTCTCGCAGATGGCGAGGATGCGTGCTTCCCTTGGTTTCGCTCAGCAGTCCGACACTCCTGCTACCGCTCCTACGAGGGGTCGAGGTCGAGGACGAGGCCGTGCTAGAGGCCGAGGCCAGGGCAGGGCTCAGCCTAGAGCATCAGCCCCAGTCGAGGACCCTCAGGTCGAGTCTGACGAGGAGGTCCCAGCTCCGGCAGCCCCAGTTGGACCAGCGCAGGTCCCAGAGGGGTTCATAGCTACCCCAGTGCTTCAGGACGCTCTCGTCCATCTGGTAGGACTTATGGAAAGTATAGCACAGGCAGGACTTCTTCCTACTGCACCAGCCGTCTCTCAGGCTGGGGGAGGGACCCAGACTCCTGCCACCCGTACGCCAGATCATCTAACTCAGCAGTTTCAGACTCCGGCACCTCAGCCAGCCGGATTAGTTAAGCCTAGTTTAGCAGCACCGGTAGCTGAGGGAGCTGACAAGAGACCCCGTCACTTGGGAGATTCAGTGGAGCCTCATCTGGAGGTAGAGACTCCTTTGGCAGAGGTCATCCTCCCAGGCTCTATCAGACAGCGCTTTAGATATCTCCACGTGCACCACCAACACCTATTAGCGCTCAGTCACTCCAGAGCTTTCAGGGAGGATATCAAGGTCGTCAGGGCTAGTTCCCGAGTCCTCAGCCGCAGCAGCAGAGATCTTGTCATAATTGTGGTATGCCGGGGCACATTGTCAGATATTGTCCCTAGTTCTCTAGTGGTCCTCAGTATCAGGGCCCCCGTGCTATGGTTCCCGTAGCAGGCACACCCCCACCCTCTTAGCCAGCTAGGGGTGGTGGCCGTGGTGCCAGAGGAGGTGGTCAAGTTCTTAGAGGTGGAGCCCTGACCACGAGAGGTGAGGGCCAGGATGTTCAGATTGGAGGGGCTCCGCCCCGTTGTTATGCTATTCCTGCCAGACCGAGGCTGAGGCCTTCGATGCAGTTATCACAGGTACGGCCTCCGTTTGCAACAGATATGCTTCGGTATTATTTGATCCGGGTTCTACTTTCTCTTATGTGTCCTCAAATTTTGCCCCCTTATTTGAGCATGCCTCTTGATTCTTTAAGTACTTTTGTGTATGTGTCTACCCCGGTGGGTGATTCTATTATGGTTGACCGAGTCTATCATTCCTGCTTAGTTGTTATCGGTGGTTCGGAGACTCGGGTAGACTTATTGCTCCTTGTCATGGTAGATTTTGATGTGATTCTAGGTATGGACTGGTTATCTCCCTATCATGCTATCTTGGACTATCATGCCAAGACAGTGACCTTAGCATGGCCTGGAGTACCTCGTTTAGAGTGGAGAGGGACTCCTAGTCATTTTTCTGGTAGAGTTGTTTCTTATATGAAGGCTCGGCGCATGATCGAGAAGGGGTGTTTGGCCTATTTGGCCTATGTTCGTGATTCTAGTGCTGAGGTTCCTTCTATAGAGTCCGTGCCCGTGGTTCATGAGTTTTTGGAGGTATTCCCTGCTGACCTGCCGGGTATGCCACCCGACAGGGATATTGACTTTTGTATTGAGTTAGCTGAGGGCACTCAGCCCATTTCTATTCCCCCGTATCGTATGGCTCCGCCAGAGTTGAAGGAATTAAAGGAACAATTACAGGATTTGTTGGATAAAGGCTTCATTAGGCCTAGTTTTTCTCCTTGGGGTGCTCCAGTATTGTTCGTGAAGAAGAAAGATGGCTCAATGAGGATGTGTATTGACTACCGGCAGTTGAATAAGGTTACTATCAAGAACAAGTATCCTTTGCCGAGGATTGACGACTTATTTGATCAGCTTCAGGGTGCTACGGTATTCTTTAAGATAGACTTAAGGTCTGGTTATCATCAGCTGAGGATCAGGGCGTCTGATGTGCCTAAGACGGCATTTCGCACTCGTTATGGGCATTATGAGTTTTTGGTCATGTCGTTTGGGTTGAAAATTCCCCCCTGCTTTCATGGAGTTGATGAATTGGGTATCAGGCCTTATTTGGATTCATTTGTGATCGTGCTTATTGATGATATTTTGATATACTCTCGCAGCCGAGAGGAGCATGAGCATCACCTTAGAGTTGTCCTCCAAACTCTGAGAGATCGGCAGTTGTATGCCAAGTTTTCTAAGTGCGAGTTCTGGTTGAGTTCAGTGGCATTCTTGGGACAGAGGGCATTCAGGTGGACCGAAGAAAGTTTCAGCAGTTAGAGATTGGCCTAGGACCACTTCAGCCACAGAGATTCGGAGTTTCTTTGGCCTCGCAGGCTATTATCGCCGGTTCGTGGGGGGGGGTTTCATATATTGCAGCCCCTATGACCAAGTTGACGCAGAAGAGTGTTCGGTTCAGATGGTCTGAGGAGTGTGAAGCGAGCTTTTAGAAGCTCAAGACAGCATTGACCACAGCACCAGTGTTAGTACTGCCCACAAGTTCAGATTCTTATACCGTTTATTGTTATGCTTCACGGGTTGGGCTTGGTGCAGTGTTGATGCAGGATGGGAAGGTTATAGCCTATGTTTCACATCAGTTGAAGATTCATGAGAAGAACTATCCAGTCCATGATTTGGAGCTTGCAGCTAT